>JANHGC010002980.1:8349-19952 GCA_027560395.1 Boaedon fuliginosus | reverse complement strand
CTGGTCACAGCAGTAAGATGGTGGTCCAATTGTAGCTGTGAATCCAGGAGGACTCCCAAGTTGCGAACCCGCTCTGACGGGAGTAATTTCTCTCCCCCCAGCTCCAAGGATGCTTTTGCCATCTGCATTTGGTGTCTTTATAAACATATAACAGATTGCATACCCACAGATCACATACTTTCAATATTAGGCTGCTGTGGCCAAAGGCAGCTGTTGAGCATCAGCTGGCCATGTTGTAATTAGTGTTAACATCTCATGTGCTAGTGCTTGGTATGAAGCAGCTCATCTGATAATTGGACACAGCCAAAGGGGAATAAATTTAAGTCTCAGGTAAGGTCTTCACAGTCCTGATTCCACCCTCAGGCTTATGGTGCTTCAATTATGAATTGCCTCTAATTATCTCTCTAATTGTTTCTCTGATTTATTTATTTGATTTATGTTTTATATAGGCTCATGTCAGAAGGATCTGGGGACCTGCTATTCAAAAGGATTGTAAAAGGAACTCCTCCACCCCCCGCCCAAAGAATAATTCAATAATCCCAATATCATCATAAGAAAAAAAGTCAAGCATACTTTGTTTGTTTGACTTTGGGTCTGTGCCCTTCAATATATCCCAATATTCATAATATGGTTTCTCCTAGAGCTGGAAGGAAAATCTTAACTGAACAGTAGCCCAGAGAGACTTCCTAAGTATATGGGCAGTGATTGAAAATGCCAATTTCCTACGTCCTCCCAGATAGCATTCTTCAAGAAATGGGATTGGGAGAACGTGACTTCATTTGACCTAATAAGAAATGAGAAGAAAGTAGGAAAAGGTAGCTTTGCAAATCCAGAGTAGGGATTTCCAAACGTGGCAACTTTAATACAGTAGAACCTCTAGTCATGAATGCTTCTGACCATGACCAAATCGGGTTCTGACCAAAAAAAATCACATTTTTTCCTGTGGCTGATTTCTCCTTCCACGCCATTTTTTTTTGTAAGCATCAAATTTCCAAAATTAGGTTCGGGTCATGACTAAATCAGATTGGAACCAAAGTTATGGAATGAATTATGGTCGTGAGCAGAGGTTCTACTGTATTGTGGATTTCAACTCTCAGAATTCATCAGCTAGCCTTCAGGATTAATAGTTCTCTAAATACCAACATATCTGGTGTTGATTTGATCCCAGAATGAATGTTGTCTGATAGAAAAGGAACAGCAATTGAAAAAGTCCATCTTCATGGCCCCACTTTTAGAGTGAGGACTAAGGGAAGCCTCCCTTCATGTCTGCATATTACAGGTCAACTCCTTGGTTGGAAGGAATATTGGGCTTGCCTTTTGTTTCATCATGATCTGAAGTTGGAGGATATTACCATCTCACCTTTATCCTGGATGGATCTCTACCCGAAAGTGATTTGATGAGAACTTTCACTCATAAAATGCATAGTTTTTCATTCCAGAAAGAACTAGGAAAAAGTCTGTTTGGAATTCTGGAGAATTACTACTGGTCAATCCCTGAAGGTAATATTGAGCAAAGCAAACCAGTTGTTTAAATTGTCATGATGAACTATCCAAATGGGTTTCCTGGGCCCTTTGGATACTGGAATGTACAGTATGGAAAACCTGCGTGGAAGATTTTGCAATATGGCTCCATGTAGGCTTCTCATTTGTAAACTATTTAAAAAAAAGTTAGGTAAAGGACTGCAGAATAAGCTGTCTGATACCTTTTTGTTTGCCAGTCCTAGCTTTAGACATTTTAATTTTTTTCTAAGTAAATTTATATAAAAGACAGGTTGTTATTTTAAAATTTGATAAATAAGTCTGTTTTCTGTTCAGCTATTTTTTTAGCCTCAGACGGAACATCACTGAAAGCAATCATATCTAAATAGTTTAGGACATGCTGTCTTTCCCTCTCCAGCACACACGGAGGCTGGAGCCAGACTGTGACATTAAATAAAAAGTAAATTTGAGATCCAGTGGTCTTTAAAATTGTTTCTAGACTATAGAGCATTATTCTTTATTAGGTATTATATGTATACAGTGGATAACAAATGTACTAAGTAATCCAACTAATCAGGCGGGGGGAAAGAGAAGGTGTCCATTTGTACAAGTACTGTTATCTTTCACCAATAATGGTGAATTTCTAGCTCTCCAGATTCCAGGCCAACTACAGGGACCACCAGTCCAATCAATAAAGCCAATAGTGAGAGCTGCTGAGAATTCCAATTCAGTAATATCTGGATGGGGATAGCGTCACAGGTTCCCTCTCCAATCTAAATGGGAAAACAGTTGTTATATTTCCCTCAGCGTTATTAGAAGAATAGCATTGGGATACAAAAGCCCAACATCTAGGGAGATATTTTGCCTGTTGTCTGAAAAACTAGCAGGAAATAAGGGAATGAGGAGTCTCCAACCAAGACTCATTAATCTTAGGCAAATGCATAATCCTAATCTTGTGGAAATGGTATCTGTTGGGTAATGGAACAATGGAAAAATTGGGAGAGAAGGCACTCAAGAGCTGTTGAAAGTGACCGAATTTGGGCGCATAATAACTAAGATCATACAGTATATTTGGGGGATGGAAACCTTTGGTCCAGGTTCCATCTTGTAACAAGGATCTCTCTCTCTCTCTGGTTTTAAGTTTGACTTACTGCTCCGGAATTGGTATGATAATCATTCAGCTCTTCTGATCTTTCAAGGAAAGGTCTCATAACCAACATATTAGCAGTACTGTATTATTGCAATAATTTTTAAATTTGTTTCTTCATCCTTTAAACTACAGTTTTCAGATAGAAGTGTCTTTGCTTTAAACGTACAGTACCTAATTAGATAGATGATAGGAAGATGGACAGATATAAACAGTTATAGTTTCTGTTTTTATATCTATAGATCCTGGAGAGACACGCATTCCATTTTTTTCCCATTCAGAAATGACTGCAGGAAATATATTCTGTATCCTCCCAGAGCTAATAAATTACCTCACATTTGGGAGTAGCTCACAAAGCAGCCCTATAGCTGCATTCACACATACTGCCGTTTACTCTACTTTATCCTGAATGAGGAAAAAATGGGCACTTAACCTGCAGCTACTTTTTATGCATTTTCCAAAGCACTCTTTAATAACTTCCTCAACTGCAGGGGGAAATAAAAGGCAGCTATTTTAGAGGATAATTCCATTCAGATGCGTGGCTTATTTTCCATACAACAGAGAAAGTATGTGTGTGGCTCCCATATCTCAGAGGCACAAATTGGTTTTCAAAAGAAAAGTGGCAGCTTCCTCTGTCTTTTTTTTGGAGGGGGGGGGCGGGGGGAGAGATTTCAGTGTGATAGCCTGCTCCATGGTTTTCTGGAAAAGTGAACTGAAATCCCAGGTAACTGCACTGTTCTATGATTTGAACAAATTAGATCTAACAAATAGACTAAAATATAAATATTGCTCTTTAGAAAGTGCTTTCTATTTAAATACATCAATCACTTTTAATACTTCCTATGTCTACTTAATGAGCCTGCGTGTCCATCAAGAAACATGTTATATGTTATAACATGTTATACTTGACTTCCGGGGATACTTCCGGTGCTACTGGGTGCGGCGGCTACGAGCTCCGTGACCGCTAGCCCAGGACTGCCGGTCTGGTGACCCTGAAAAGGGTCTGAGCCTATCTGTAGGATAGGCGAAGAAGAGGAGTGTGGGAGGAAGGGTAGAGGGGGTACGCCAACCCCCTCCCCACCTTCCGTGTACTCTTTCCCAGATCGATCAGGACGGCCGCAACGGCGGCCATTTAATCGGAACCCCTGGGGGAAGAAGAGGGCAGGAGGAGAAATGAGAGTCCGGACCGGTGGAACGGGCAAGTAAAAATACGGAACAACTTAACTATTATTAAATACGGGATTAAAAGATTTGGCTGAAAGATTGGCAGAAACGTGGCGAACTTGGAAAGGGCAGCCTGACGGAACAAAGCTCCACCCCTGATAACGCTCCCTTTGAACTGGTTTGGATTTGCTTGTCTGCTCCTCGTTCCTGCTCGGCTGAAATCCCCCCCCCCACCGAATAACAATGGCGGAGAATGTATGCAGGTCTAGAAGAGACCTAACAAAAATGTTCGAAAAAGCGGTGGAAGAGGCAGACCAAACGGACGCTTTGCTGCTGGAACTCAAACAGGATTTTAAAAATCTTAAAGAGGGGATGGACCAGACGAGATGGACAATAAGAGAGACGCTTAAACAATTAAAATCTGAAGTGGAAAGAGAACACCAATTAGCGTCCAGGAAGGGAAAGGACGTGGAAAATCGGGTCCAAAGAGAGGAGATGGAGATGGATGTAAACAAGGATTTTAAAGCAAGCGACCGGAAAATGGTCTACGGCGGTGACGAGAGGAAGACGACTGAAAAGACAAAGAGAAGGAAGATGGCGGTGAAGGGGGAGGAAGGGGGAGGGAACATTCGGAAGTATTTTTTTAGAAATGAAAATGAATTTAAACATGGAGCTCCTAGTGTAAAGAATCAAATTGAACAGGGTGGGATTGAAAGGGGACAGAGAAATTGGGATATTAAGAAGAAAACAGGATTTGAGTCAAGGAAGAGAAGGAGGAACGAGGGGACAGACAGAGGGGAAGAAGGGGGGTGCCATAAGGGGGTGGACCTTTCAAAAAGGGAAAAAAGAGATGAGGGGTAGAGAGAAGTGAGGAAGGGTGGACAATATATATTTTTAACAGTAATTAATTGAAAGTAATATGCGTTTTTTTTTTCTTTAGACTATAAATTTAAACATGGTTATAAAATTTATTCTCTCCTTTCCCCTTCTTGTTTTAATGATATAATTAATAAATAAATTTGAAGATAATGGGGGAAGAAGGGAAAAATGAAATGATATTTTATGATTATATTAAATTTTAAAATTTTAATAATGTATATCTATTTTATTAAATACTAATAACGCATAGTAGGGGAAATATATATGTCTGTAACCCGGAATGGACCAATAATATACGTATGTTTACTATATTTTATTTTATGCAAAAACTAATAAAATTTTGTCAAAAAAAAAAAAATAAGGCCCCGCTGGTTCAGGAGCTAATATTGGAGGAAAAATCTGACCTGGCTTGTATCACTGAGACTTGACTGGGGCAGGAGGGGGGTATCCCCCTCACTGAAATGTACCTCTCCAGGTTTCAGGTGTTGAATCAGCCATGACCCCAGGGCAGGGGTGGTGGGGTGGCTGCTATTATCCATCAGGATCTCCATCCATGGGAAGGCGCTGCTACAGAGATTGTTGGGTGTGAGTCCCTCCTCTTTAAGTTGGACTTAGGGGTTCAGTCGACCTTGTTGCTGATGTACCTGCCTCCCAGTTGTGTCGCAACAGCTCTACCTATACTGCTCGAGGTGGTGGATGGGCTGGCGGTTGAGTCTCCCAGGCTGATGTTGCTTGGCGACTTTAACTTGCCATCCCTTGGTGAAATCTTGGAGTTCATGGCCATTTCAACCATGGACCTGACCCAAGTAATTCAGGGTCCAACTCATAGGGGACAGCACACACTTGACTTAGTGTTTATCTCGGAACAATGGTGCCGTGATCTGGAATTGGGGGATACAGTCATTCAACTTGTCTTGATCAGATCACTCCCTACTGAGATTGGATTTCCTCCCGACCACCCCACCACCACATGGAGGTGGGACTGACTAGGTGATTCCACGCCAGGCACCTAATGGACCCAATTGGGTTTCAGAGGGAGCTTCAGGAGATTCCTGATTCCCTTGCCCACAGCTTGGCGGAGGCCCTGGTAACAGCTTGGAATAGTGCCGTGGCCAGGGCCTTGGACTGGGTTTTGCCTTTGCGACCTCTCACTGTAGGCAGATCTTGGAAGGCTCCTTGATTTACTGAGGAGCTCGGAGGGATGAAGTGGCAGAGAAGACGTCTAGAGTGCCGCTGGAGATCCGAGAAAGCTGAATCTGACCGAACACTATTAAAAGTCCTTATTGGAACTTACTTTGTGGTGATAAAAGTGACAAAGCTATCTGAGCTTGTAACTGAACAAAGATGGCAATAAAAAGTGAAAGCTGTTTCCTATGCTGTTAAGTGCTATTGAAGATTTTAAAATACTGGACTATATTGTGCTATATTGCAGAAGGGAAAAGAATAATTTTGGTTTAAAGCTCCTATTGATTGACTCTAAATGCATTAACTTTTAACTTTACTTCTGGATATGGACCATGAAGAAACTTCAGGCTACCAGCTAGTGGTCCTGAGAATAAAAGGAAAAAGTCTGGGGTTTTTTCCCTCCTTTGGCACACTATTTAGAGCTGACCTTGAAAAGAACAAGAGTGAGATAACTGGAAGCAGCTACTGAATGTTTTCCTTTTTCCTTTGCTACTGAAGTGTTAAGAAGAGTCTTAACGTGGCAAATAGATTTCCCATATAAGAAACTGTTACTGTGTATATATCTAAAGATATATATTAAATATATTAGATATATATTATATATATCTAATATATGCTCTACTATCATACCAGTACCAAAAAAAACTTCCATCAAGGAACTGAATGATTTCAGGCCAGTTGCTCTAACATCTGTAGTTATGAAAACATTTGAAAGGCTTGTGTTGGCCCACCCGAAAATCATCACAGATCCAGGATTAGACCCACTGCAATTTGCCTACCAAGCCAACAAATCAACAGATGACGCTGTCAATATGACTCTACATTATATACTACAAAATCTTCAATCTCCAAAGACCTATGCAAGGGTCCTCTTTGTAGACTTAAGCTCTGCAATCAATACCATAATTCCAGATGTTCTTCTAACCGAACTAAATCAGCTTGCTGTACCTGACCATACTTATAAATGGATCATAAGCTTCGTAACAGACAGGAAGCAACAGGTGAAGCTGGGCAAAATCACATCAGATACCTGCACAATTAGCACAGGAGCCCCCCAGGGCTGTGTGCTCTCTCCACTCTTCTTCTCTCTATACACCAATGACTGCATCTCAAAAGATGCCTCTGTTAAAATACTGACGTTTGCAGATAACACAACAGTGATTGGTTTCATTCAAGACAACGATGAATCTGCATACAGATGGGAGGTTGAACAACTAGCCTCATGGTGTAACCAGAACAATCTTGAACTAAATACAAGCAAAACTGTAGACATGGTGGTAGACTTTAGGAGAAACCCGCCTATATTGTCAATAGCAAATGCATATGACTGCACTGTCCCCAATACACAATTAAGTGACAGCACATGTATTATGGTAGTACTTATGTGTAGTAGCCTGAAGGGGGAGATGTTGGCTCGCCCCTATAAAAGCCTGCGTGCTCCTACTTGTGCTCTCTTCCTGTTCCTGCTTCTAACCCTTGAACATGTAGTCTCTGACAAGACTCCCTTTTACCTTCCCCTTTACAATAAACCCTCTTCCTGAGCATGTTTGGTGTTATGTGGCTGATCTAAAGATTCAAGACCTCGATAACACATCCAGAAACGTCACAGTTGGTAGCAAGAGCATGGTTAAAGGTCTAGCTACAACAATCGAAAGAATCGAGGATGGAGAAAAATCCAGAGAAGGCCACCTGGACCAGCAGCACCCCTGTGCTGACCAGAGGATTTCTGGCAAGGCAAGCTGTGGGGCAATCTGCTTCAAATGTGGACCACAGTGACTGCTCAGTCCAAAGAGAGCAGCATCTGCAATCCACACCTATCCAGGCCAGTGATGACTCTGACCAAGATGAAGCAGAGACCGGAGCCACCATACAAGAAGATCCAGAGGATGAGGTGGGCTCCATGAGGGAAGCTGAGTGCAGGGAACTCCTGAGGCTCCTGCTGGAGTCCAGGGGCAAATCCAAGGCCCCAGAAATGTCAGCTCAGGAGGCTCCTAGCAAGCCAGCTACACTCAAAGTAAAAAAGGAGGCAAAAAGTAAAGGTCAAGCGGCAGAAGAGGAACCATCTCGACTTATGACGGAGGAAATGTCTGCCTGGCTGGAAGAGGACAATACCTCGACCAACGACCAGATGGCCATGCCAGACAACAGGGACCAAGAAGAAGGGGAAAATTCCGGTGAGGATCGCCCCAATGTCCCTCAGACCTCCAAGATGGCACACTATGGCCATCGGACTGCATCTGGTCCCAAACATGGAGTCCAGAGCGCTTCCGGATCCAATATGGTGATGTCCATGGGCACCTTACTGGACATTGACCTAAGGCCAACTGGAACTGATGCCTGCCATCAAGAGTCCCAGCGGGCACTGGGTGCCAACCAGGACAGCCAGGAGAGGAGGACTGCCCAGAGGGCAGTACCGACACCCGAAGAGGAAGCAACCGCAAGTGACCGGCGACAACCTTCCAACGGTGACCAGAGCCACCGGAGGCCAAGACAAACTACAAGGACTACTCCAACGGGAGCAAGCAATCCAGGCCGCGGAGAAATCCAGGCCGGGAGCAGGCAATCCAATAACATCCTGGTGGCCATCCAGCAGGCTACGCAGCCAGAAGCCGTAGCAGCAAGAGGACCAGATTTATTTTATTTATTTGTTTGTTTTTTATTAAATTTATACCCCGCCTCACTTCCCTGGTCAAAGGGAATTCGAGGCGGCTTACAGAAATTTAAAATGATATACAATATATATATAATATAAAATGTCTAACCACAATTAGCCCATTCACACATTCAAAAGGAGAGGGGAGGCACATCATTTCCAGGCCTTCCGCCATAGCCAGGTCTTTACAGCTTTACGGAAGGCCAACAGGGTGGGGATGGTCTTAATCTCCGCAGGGAGCTGGTTCCAAAGGGTCGGCACTGCCACAGAGAAGGCTTAAGCCCGTGGGTCTGCCAGCCAACATTGTTTGGCTGACGGGACCCATAGCAAGCCAACTCTGTGGGGATCTAACTGGACGCTGGTAGGTATAAGGTAGCAGAAGACGGTCTCGAAGGTATCCCGCTACTAAGCCATGTAGGGCTTTAAAAGTTATTACTAGCACCTTGAATTGCACCCAGAAGACCACTGGAAACCAATGCAGCTCGCGGAGGATAGGTGTTATGTGGGTGCCCTGAGGTACACCCATAATCACTCGTGCAGCCGCATTTTGAACCATTTGAAGTCTCCGAGTCCTCTTCAAAGGCAGCCCCATGTAGAGTGCATTACAGTAGTCCAATCGTGAGGTGACAAAGGCATGAGTGACCGTGAGAAGAGCCTCACGGTCCAGAAAGGGGCGCAGTTGGTGCAGCAGGCAAACTTGCGCATAGGCGCCTTTGGCCACAGCTGAAAGATGGTAGTCCAATTGTAGCTGCGGATCCAAGAGTACCCCCAGGTTGCACACCCGTTCTGCGGGGCGTAATTTGTCTCCCCCCAGCATAAGAGATGGATGATCAACCGGACCATGAGGCGGCAATACCCATAGCCACTTGGTCTTGTCAGGGTTGAATCTGAGCCTATTGGTCCCCATTCAGACCTTCACATCCTCCAGGCACCGGGACATCACCTCAGCAGCATCACTAATTCGATCAGGTGCAGAGATGTATAACTGGGTATCATCAGCATAATGATGATACCCTACCCCATGTCGTCGGATGATCTCACCCAGTGGTTTCATGTATATGTTAAACAGGAGAGGGGAAAGAATCGAGCCCTGAAGAACCCCGCAAGGCAAGGCTCTCGAGTTCGATCTCTGTCCCCCCACCAACACTGACTGGGTATGGCCCGAGAGGTAGGAGGAGAACCACCGCAAAACAGTGCCTCCCACTCCCAACCCCCTAAGCTGCCCCAGAAGGATACCATGGTCAATGATATTAAAAGCTGCTGAGAAGTCAAGAAGCACCAGGATAGAGGAAATCCCCTTATCCCGGGCATGCCAGAGATCATCCATTAGTGCATCCAATTCTGTCTCAGTGCTGTACCTGGGCCTAAAACCAGACTGCAAAGGATCTACATAATCAGCTTCCACAAGAGCTGAGAGGCCACCACCTTCTCAACAACCTTCCCCAGAAAGGGAAGGTTGGAGACAGGATGAAACTTGTTCAAAACAGCTGGGTCCAGGGAAGGCTTCTTGAGGAGGGATCTCACCACCACCTCCTTCAAGGCAGGCGGGAAGAAGCCCTCCCTCAATGAAGCGTTTATAATCACCTGGAGCCAGCTGCGTGTCACCTCCCAGCTAGCCGAAACCAGCCAAGAGGGACATGGGTCCAATAAACTAGTGGTGGCATTCATCGCACCTACGACCTTGTCCACATCATCAGGGGCCACAGGAACTAATTCCCAGACCTGCCCCAGTCACCTCAATGGACTCTGTCCAGCCGGAGTCGAGGTCCAATTGAATCTGAGCGATTTTGTCCGACAGAAACTGAACAAATTCCTCAGCTCTACCCTGTAAGGGCTCCTCGGTCTCCGCTGGTCTCAGGAGAGCACGAGTCACCTTAAACAGGACAGCTGAGTGACAGTCTGCGGACTCAATAAGAGTGGCATAGTGCTAACGCTTTGCCACTTTTATCGCCACTAAATAGGTCTTGACATAAGCTCCTAATAGTGTTTGATCAGAATCAGCTTTTCCCTTCTTCCAGCCGTGCTCTAGATGTCTCCTCCGATGCTTCATACCCCGGATCTCCTCGGTAAACCAAGGGGACTCCCGGGGTCTGCAAACGGCAAGAGGTTGCAAAGGCACAACCCGATCAGGGCCCCGGGGGCATAATTCCGTGTGGTCACCAGGGACTTGGCTGAGCTGTGGGTCAAGGAATCTGGAATCTCCCCAAGCTCCCCAAATTGGGTCCATTAGGCGCCTGGGGCAGAACCACCTAGTCAGTCCCACCTCCCTGCGGAGTGGGGCGGACGTCAGGAAATCCAATTAGATAAGGGAGTGATCTGACCATGACAAGGGTTCTACAATTATATCCCCCAAAACCAGATCACGGCGCCAATGCTAAGAGATAAAAACTAGGTTGAGTGTGTGTCACCCCCTGTGAGTTGGACCCTGAATTACTTGGGTCAGGTCCATGGGTGCCATGGAGGCCATGAACTCCTGTGCCGCATCTGAGGAGTCACCAAAGGAAGGCAGGTTGAAGTCCCCAAGCACCATCAACCTGGGGAACTCAATCGCCAACCCGGTAACCCCTTTGAGCAGCGCAGGCAGAGCTGATGCAACACAGCTGGGAGGCAGGTACATTAGCAACAAGCCCAACTGAACCCCTGTCCAGCTTCAAAAGGAGAGACTCACACCCGGCCATCTCTAGAGCTACGCTAACCCACGGATGGAGATCCTGACGTATTATTACAGCCACCCACCCCTGTCCTGAGGTCGCAGCTGGTGCAAAACCTGAAACCTAGTGGGGCACATTTCAGTGAAGGGAACACCCTCCTGTGGCCCCAACCAGGTCTCAGTAATGCACGCCAGGTTGGCCCTCTTCTCCAGGATTAATTCCTCGATCAGGGGGGCTTTATTTACAACTGACCTGGCATTAAGAAATAACAGCTGGAGCCCAGGGCCCAGAACTCCTAGACCAATGGGCCCCTGAGATGAGCCGAGGCGTCGGAACACGGTACCGCCAACAATTGGCGAGTACGTGTTCCCCGATGATGGCTTACCCCTCGGCTCCCGCCATATCTGCCTCTCCCCGTCACCACTGAAATTGGCCGACCTTCACC
>JANHGC010002979.1:2133-12830 GCA_027560395.1 Boaedon fuliginosus | reverse complement strand
ACAACCCCAAAGGCACCTTCCCATGAAATCCACCAGCAACTCACCTCCATAACCACCCAAGATTTAAGTCAAGTGGTCTTTCTTACAATCCACTGCATTCTGCTGCACCCACCCCGTCCTCAGCAATATCAACAAGAATGCTTGAGGAGCTAAAATCTGTAGAGATTCTCAGTCATCCAGGTAATGGTTGCCCCAAAGGTGCTTTTTCAGGAGGCAACTGGACTTTCTTGTTTTTCTTTTTTGAAGACATTTCACTACTCATGGAGAAGCTTCTTGGACAAGGAGTGAAACGTCTTCAAAAAAGAAAATCAAGAAATCCAGTTGCCTCCTGAAAAAGCACCTCTGGGACTTGAGGAGCTAGTAAGTGTGTAGAAGCAGCTGCATGGCACTCCATTGCTGTGTGTTTCTATGTACTGTACTGTGCACAGTAATAGTATGCCTTCAATTTTAGTTCATACCTCCATTTAATCTGTAGCAATATGGGGATATTGTCTTCAATTAATGATGTTGGTTATACCACTGCCATTCAGATATACCTATTTTTATCCAATGCATGTTTTTAATGTTATATTTTCTACTTTCCTAGGATGTAAGAAAAGGATAGTGTTAAAGTAGAATGTTTTATGCCTCAGCATAACTGGGATAAATGCTTGTTCAGCCAATCATAAAGTTTTGATTGTTTACAAGCCCATCTGGCAATGCATGGAACAGCAAATATAGCTTACTATAGGACTGTGTCATTTGACAATGCAGCAAGATTTAGTTATTAAAGTGTAGTTGCTTGTAGTATAAGGAGTACCAAAGATAAGACCCACAGTTGACAAATCTTGTGATTCACTTCATTATTTTCTGGTTAAAGACCACTATAGCAGCTAGTTTAAAAACCTAATGTTACTTTTATGAGCTGTAATGAGCTCCCGATTCTTAATGTTTCCTTTCTTATCAGCCAGAAGATTGAGGTGGACATTAACTAGCTGTAAAGCTAGTTATGTTTCTCAGTCAGTGAGAGAAAGAATGAGAAAACAAAGAAGGCAAGAAGAAATAAATAAAGCAAAAACTGCTTGAAATGGAAGATCTCTTCAGTTTTGAGTTTGCTTTCACTGAAATGTATTGTGGCTGTTGTTTATTGTTCGTGGTCTTTTTTTTTAATTCTCCTCTTTTCTTCTCTGGAAATAAGGAAATCAAAGATCAGACTTGATTTCTTTATTTCCATAGTTTTTTCTAAGTATTTTTCTTGGGATTGATCAGGAGAATTTCCTACAACCTCGGTATGTCATATTCTTTGAGTTGTTTTAATTTTTGCAACCATCAAATTAAATAAAAAAAAAAAGAAATACCATTTTAAAAATACATCACAAAGCAATTCACCCTGCAAGGGAATTATCTGGAATGCTCTCTGATTTAATATGTGGATACCATTGTTTGCTATGTCCTACAATTGCCATATCACTCTGCTCTATGTAGCTTGCTTGTTAAAAAATGGTGTCTATCTTGGTGAGTGCAGTGCTACAGAATAGAGAGGGAACAGCTTCCCTCAGAATTGTTCATGTCATACTTTCTATCCAGGTTTTCAGAGATAGACATATCTACCCCTCAGTGAAAGAGACTAAGCAGGAGGGGACCATGGACCAGGAGTTAGTATTTATAGCTTTGCTAATCAGTTGGAGATAAATTGTGAATTTCATCTATCTCATAATCAAATGCTAAAAAACTCAGTAGAAGAGGAAGGTGGTGGACACTGCTGAGGAAGAAGCTAGAGATTCAATGGACTTAATTGTTTCACATTCTCCTCCAAATAGAGGAAAAACTGGCGTTATTATATTTAAGGCACTGAAAAGTATACTGGTTACTGCCTCATCTGCCTACAAAGTGCTTCAGACCTTTGTATCTTTTTAAGGCAATGAAATTACATGACTGATGCATCTATGAATCCTTCATAAAGTGGATAATAAAGGAGATAGTTTAAGCTAACAGCAATAATGAGACACAACAGTTTGAAGCAAGATGTGGTCTTAACAAAGCATTATAAAATGGAATTAATACTTCATGTGATCTTGATTAATGTGATCTCTCTGTTAATGCAGCATAAAACTGCCCTGGGTTGTTGTTGTTGTTTTGCAGCTGCAGCACACTGATGGCTCATATTTAAGTGATTGTCCTCTAGGACTCCCTCTCACAGTTATTGCTATTGAGCGGTACCACCTATACTATACCTGTACACCTGTTTTTTCCTGACTAAATGTAGAACCTTGCTTTTACATTATACATTTTTATTCAGTCAAAATTTACATTATAAATTTTTATTTAGTCTAAAAATGTTCAGCACAGTCACTAAAGGCTCATTGGATCTCAAGGGAGGACAAAGAATGCCCACCTCATTCCAAATTTGTATTATTTATTTATTACATTTTTATTATTACATTTGCATCATGGGTGTGCACTGCTTCCATATATTATGCCAACAGTACAAAGGTTACAATAGTTCAGTTTAATTAATCTCTCCTAAGAAAGCTTGGGAAATAATCCCTTGGCTAAGACCATTTCCTAAATGTTAAGAATGGTGCATAACTGGAGGACAGGCTATTTTATTTGACGTATGTTCATAATTGCTTCCCTTCTAGTCTAAATGTAGTTTTATTTATGGCAAGATTTGGGATGTGGATTCCATAATTTGCAAATGTTGTAAATGTACAAATGTACAAATGTTACTGGTGTTTATTTAAAAAAATCACATTGAACTGAAAGACAATAAGCAGTGAAATATTATATTGCCTTCATCACTTGTTAAAATTTGCTTTTCCATTTCTCTTTTCTTTTTCTCCCATTTTCCTTCCCCTTCCAATGTAGGATTTCCCCCCCTGTAATATATTTTTAAACATTTAAGGAAAAGGTTCTAGGTGCTTGAGCTTTTTTAGTTCTGTCTCTTTCAGTGATTAGATGTTTATTTTTCATGCTATTGGATGTATATTTCTGATGTTCTGAACAAGGCACTAAGAGAAAAGTCAGTTTCAGTCTCTTGAGGATTCCACCATCTGGTGGAAAGTTCGCAGCAATGCCATGTTCCCTGAATTCACAATACTCCTTTTGAAGAAAAAAAAATCCATCTGCAGAAAATTAATTCTGAATATATGAATTACCTTTAAAAAAATCAGCAAATTGCAGTTGCTTTTGCCACCTAAAATTTTACTGTATGCAAAATGTCGTAATATTTGATCTCTTTTTGCCTGGCCTGAACAACTTACTAGGTTATTTTTGTACTCGGGGAATGAGAAAAATGTGTAAATACTTCGCTGTGCTTGAACACCTTTTCTTCTTGTTCCATGACCACAGCTAATATTCTTTTTGTGGCCATAACAACTCACCAAGGCATTGGTTTGCACCAATTTTCAACAGAAATTTGAAGTTACAGTAATAACATTTAATACAGAGGTGTATCTTTTTTGTTCATTCAGAAATGTCCATGGCTAGCCACAGTGCTGAAACTTGGATAGAGATGTTATGAACAGACTGCATCCTTTCGTATTTGTGTTGCAATGTTGCCTGCAAATATTTAATGATAGAGTTTGGGTCATGATTAGGATTGCACTTTCCCCATCTTTATAAATGAAAGTAAGAAAAAGGATAAGTATAGATATAACACAGGGAAATAGAAATCTGATTTCCAGCATGTGTGACAGTAAAACCATATGCCAGTGATGACTAACCTTTTTGTCGTCCTGTTCCGAAAGTGTGTGCCCACACCCATAATGCAATGCACACGTGAGGGAGGTGTGGCAGTGCAGATCAGCTGTTTTTTGGCTCTGCCATGCCTCAGCTATTTTTTGGGCCTAGAAACCCACCCTTGGGGGGGTGTCAGGCATGCATGCATGGGGGGGGGCAGGAGAGCATAGGGGGTCATGTGCGCATTCATGGGGCCAGGGAGCACTGGGGCTGCACAGTGGAACCTAGCTGGGTGACAGCTCACGTGCCAGCCGACATGGCTCCAGGTGCCACTTTGGGCACGCGTGCCATAGGTTCGCCATCATGGCCATATGCAGTAAAACTACAGTTTTATTATTATTTATTATGTTTTTCAGCACATTCTGCATATTGTTTCAAAACTAAAGGACATTCTTACACATTGGCAACAACTAAAATATAGAAGTCATTGTAAATTGGCACCTTGATAATTACAGATTTGATTAAAAGGCACATAAAGCTTCCCTATTTTTTCACATTTCCATACTTAATTCCCCAAGAATGGATTCTCAAGATAAAGGATAAACTTCCTTACATTTATTTCCATTATGTATTGGTATGTAATGATTTCTTCTTAATTATCATTACATAGTTTATTTATTTGATTCATTAGATTTTTATTCAGCCTTTATCTATATCTATAAAAGAGAGGTGGAGTAGGGAAAGTCTATACAAACTTTCAGTCCTGCACCAATCTACCTCAAACTTGGCAAAGCGTAGTAAGATCAGCACTGTCGGGGTTTCCAAAGGGTAGGGGGCCTTTTTGCTTCCTATTTTGGGGGGCAAAGAGGACATTCTTAACAAACAAGCAGCAACTCTCTACTGAGCATGTGCAGTTTTGCCTCTCTACTGAGTGTGTGCAGTTTTCAAACTGACTGAGGCACCATATTCAAACCTCTGAAGCACCATGTTTTCTATGTATAAATTCCAGATTTGCCCCAAAGGTTATGGGTCCAAGACACACAGAGCAGCCCACCCCGTCAAGTAAGGTCACCTATGAAGTTGGAAGGGGCGGGGGATCTTAAGAAGGCCTGCAAACAGCTGCGGCCCAGTGCCCCTGTCAAGCCCTGGCTGCCTTTCCTCAGAGCTGGCCTACCCTTATCCCAGATGTGGGATGGGGCACCAGGGGCTTCAGAAGGCCTGAAAATGCTGTGGCACAAATATATTTCTTAAAAAAAAAAAACCCAAGCAAGGCCAGGTAATCAGCTGGTATAGTATATTAAAGAAAATACATATATAGTATATATGGTATATATACTACATATTTTCACCTATTTTTTTCATGCTCAGTGTTGCTTTTGTTTAGCACTATTCTACCCAAGCTGTAACTGCATATTATATTAATATGAAATGTGTAAGGATTCTCTTATTCTGATTTTACTTTTCTTCCCTCCCCCACCCTTAATCAGATATCCACAGGATATAAATTACATGTACCTTTCAAGGCTTTTGTACAATCTCTACAGTCAGAGAATACTGCTGAATTGTATTGGTGAGAGTTCACCCTTACCAGCCTCATCAAAGTCTTTCAGGACTAGGGAGATGGTACAAAGTAGATGGGAGCTATCACCTTTTTTTTTGGTCAGTTTTTTATTTTATTTTACATAAACACATCAATGTGTTTACAGTGTGTCACCAGGGTGTCATACATTTTGGTGCAAAAAGAAATAACATTAATCATATCTATTACATTCATCAACCTTATATAATTCTAAGGTTAATACTCATATTTATACGAAATCATTATTTAGCTATTCAATACCCCAGTATATTCTTTTAATACCAATCACAGTATTGTTTACACATACATTATAATTTCATTTTTGAATACTTAGTCTTCCTTCTGATTATTTCTTTATATAAAAATGAGAAATAATGATATTATTCATTTCTGTTACTTTCATTTTGGGCACATAGAGATAACAACATTAATTATATCTATTATGTTCATCAAACATAAATAGCATTTCTTTTCACCATCATATATTTATCCTCTGTATAATATTTAACAATTATTCATTTTTCCATTGTATTTTAAATTTCTCAAATATCCAACACTACTAATCAGTCCAGATCTTAAATGTATTCAATCTCCCGCTCCCCATAATTTCTAGTCCTTGGGGATTACAAATTCATCATATATTTTAACATATTATTAATCTCAGTAACATGATCCTAAATCCTAAATTCCCACCTTCAACCTTTAACTTGTTATTGAGTACAATACAATCTATTTTTCTATTAGTGCATAAACTATTATTTCCCCTATATTTATTTTCTACTTCCCCATTTTTCTAATTCATTTTATCACTATCCATCATCTCTTGTTCTCTTTAGTATTCCACCATCTGTTAGCTTTTTGGTCACTGTTTTCTCCCTCTCTCTTAGAAACTTGTAGCTTATTACAATATTTTTATGCCCATCCATATAAAAATATTTTATATGTTTTTAAATATCAAAAATATTTTTTGTATAGTTTACTCAATATACCTCTATAATTCCAACACCTCACAAAAAGAAAGTAAATTCTTTAATATTCTGTAGTCTTTTAATTTTCCAATTGTTTATCTTCCCAATTCTCCAAATTTTAAAGTCTAATTTAATTTTCCTCCTTTCTCTTTTCTTCTGTTCTCTTTTCTCTAATCTCTTTTCTTCTTTAGCCTCTTATGCTAATCTATTATATAATATTAATTGTCTAAGTCCAAATAAGTCCACTATATTTTCTCCCATCTTCCAGATCCTCAATTCAATAGTTCTTTTCAAAAATGAGGTTAAACTCACTTAACAGTTCCAAAATGCCTTCTGAGATAAAATCAAGATCAAACTGCTTTCCATACTTCTGTTTAATTTTTAATATGTATTGAAATGTTCCTATACTTTCATTGGGGATCCTTATGCTGAAGTGCTCTTCTTCTGTCAGCAGAGGGTGCTCCTTCTGGGTTTCAACGTTAAGCCATGTTAAAAGTAGCTGATTCAACAATAAAAACAGCATTCCCTGATATGTTTCGGGGTAGAAATATAAGAAACAGTTTCTCCCTGCTTTCGCTTTCCAGATTATGCCACAGTTTCCAAAGGTTTTTTATATTTTAGAACTCCTTTAAGTGTATTTTCACCTCTTAAAGTAGCATTAGAATTTAGATGATTCCAACATTTCAAAAGTGCTATGGCACCACTATTTTTAAAAATAGGCAAACCTTTCTTCCCCCGAATATTCTTTGGGGTTAGGATTCACGTAAAAGGATTTTTCTCACCCAGTTGATCCACTGTTCACCAAAGTCCACTCCTGCACTGTGCTTAGATGGTCAATATCACTTCCAGCTTTGTGGCAGCCATCTTGGGTGTCCTTCTCTCCATCGTGGCATAGAGGGAAAAGAGCACTGGGGTTCACAGGAGATTGTGATTTCTCCTGCTACCTCATAGAGTGCTCCTCCTTAGCTTCACCACCCCTACAGGGCAGCTTTGGCTTCTTTTGGAGCCTACAAGTAGGAAGAAAGTCAGGATAGGAACAGAGGAGACCGTTCACTATGCCTGGTATCTGCTGGGAGGCTCCACCCCCTTCTTTTGGATATACATCCTGTGTCATCAGCAACACCAAAAGAATACTTAAATAAGATCACTTGGGGAAAAAACCCCTTCCCTTCTGTTGAAACCTCATCTCACTCTGCTTCTATGATGGGTTGAATGGAACATGGGAAGGAACATAAAATATTAGCAAGATTATTAATTTCCTTTCTGACATTTGTTTATTTGAGGATATTAAAAATTAAGAAAACAAATAAAAAGATATGTGAATGGCTTGTAAGCAGCATAACTTCATATGGCTTGTATATTATTGTACTGTCTACCAGAGGTGCAAAATCTGTGGCCCTTCAAATGTTGCTGAAAAACATCTAATAATTCAAGCCACTGTGGCTAATAGTGTCAATATAAAACTGATATAAGTATAAGCCTTCTTAACAGATATTCTTCCTCAAATGGGCAGACCGAGTAAGGTGTTTTATTTCCAATGTTAATATGTCTGACAGCACCCTTTCTACTTCTGTAAATAGCCCTGAATGTATACAGTTCTACACTGAAAGCTGCCCATTCTATATCCAGGACAAGCCGCAACAGATGAGATTGTAGAAATATATGAGCCGTTATAAATTCAATGTGTCTTATTGCCTACTTTGAAGCAGATGTTCCCATCCAGCAGTTTTATGTCTGTATTTTTAATGAAAAACCTTAGATATATTCACTGGTCTGTTTATGACTAGGGTGAGAGAGGGCTCTTGAAAATGTATAAAGTAGTCAAAGGATTTTTGCTTTCTCTCTTTAGAACAGCAGTATAGGACACACTGTTGCTTCGTTGAAGTATTCTCTGGAACAAACATGTAAATCATGGGAAGGTGTGTGGTCACACGGGCATTTTAGGATGTGCTACAAAGAAACAGTTTCTGTGGAGAGATTTGACAAGCAGAATTTTGCTGTAAGGGAAAAAAAATAAGCCCCAAAACCTAGGCATCTCATGCATCTTCAGAAGTGTTTCAGATTTTTAAAGGAAGAATTCATCCTACCATGGATCTTCTAGGAACAAAACACCAACTCTCTTCCATCGAAATTAGTGATAAATATTTACCCTGAAGGTAGAGTCAGATCTGATCTTCCTTCAGCTCCCCATGTTTGGAAGGTCCTATGAAGTGGAGTATGAACAGCCTAAGTAAATGTACTGAATTTATTTATTCAGTATGCTAAACAAAGTTGACAATATTCAAGTTCAAATGCTTTTATGCTGATAGGCCTCTTACCTTTCTAATACCAACAATAGACATTTCTGGCCAAAAACACTTCATCAGGCAGATTTGGAATTTAGAAACGGCAGAGCCAGGCAAAGAGAAGTTGCCTTGCTTTTGACAAAACTGTTTGGACTATGTGGCATCTTCTTTCACTGTATTTTGCTTATCTGTAACCCTGGTATACATTTCTGCAATAGACTTTGACAGTTCTAAAATTATTTTGCCATAGTAAGAAGGTTGCCAACTACAGAAAGGATGTGGTTTGCTGCTTGGTATAATGGCTCAGAAATGGGGGCTAGTGCTCTGTTGAATTGTTATTTTCTCATTTGGAAAGCAACCAATTATTTAAATGTCTGTGGACAACCAATTATTTACTTTAAGCTTGTGCTTATAATAGCTGTATTTGTTTGGTGGTGGTGGTGGTGGTGAAGTTTTCCAATTAATGTTGTGAATTAATTCTGTCCTATTGGATTTGGAACATTTTAACAAGTTCCTCTGTCTCACTCACTTTGCCCTTTACTTCCAGTGTCTTCAGAAGTCTCTAAGGAAACAAGCTACTTCTGACCAATGCTTTTTATTGCCTGAAATGAAGACTATTATTCTGCCCCTAAGGGCAGGTTGACTAGTGCTCCCTCTACACCATTAGTAATTTGTAGAAAATCATTCCACCCCTATTTCTTTGACACCTTTGGAAGGTGGTTTTTCTGAAATAAAGTTGTGAAGTTGTTGATCTCAGATCAGTTTTCAGTGATTAAAAAAATAACATGACAGACCTTCAGAAGTAATTACATTGTTTCTGATTAGTAGTATAGATCTTTGTGAGTGCAACATAAAAACAAGAATTAACTTTGAGTTAATTGAGGTACACAGAGATTATTATTACAGAGTTGTAATAATTGGAACAGTGTTCAATATTGGCAGCACTGGGTTCTTTGTTTAACCCAGTGCTGTCAGTATTAAGGATTGTTCCACTTTCAAAAGGAATAAACAGCCTATAAAATCTAAATTAAATGAGTTAGTTTTGGCTCTCAATTCTGAATTTGTAGCAATTTGCATTTTGCACGTAGCAGGCTTATCAGTGAACTGTTGACTAATAACTGGTTTATGTGCCTTTGACAAAGCAAGACTATGCTCTGTGAATACCTACTTTACTTCTAACATCTAAGATGTGAAATATTTCCTGGACTAGTATTTTCAGATTGGCTACATGACTAAATCCCAGTGCATTAAATATAATGCCATGATTTCAGTTATACTTGCTCTTACCCTATTATTTTGCACATCTATGTGCAAAATTCAGATAGATCATTCAAAACAATTCCAAACTTGTGGTATTGAAGATCTGAACAGAAGTATTTCTCATTTATCTATGTTACTGAGCATCTTGGTTTCCCCGCCCCACTCTTCCATAGGATGAAGCTATAGATTCATTTTCCTATTGGAAAATGTCTGACAATAATCAATTCCAAAGCTACATGTGAAAGGCTAATAAAAAGTGAGATAATGTGGAAGTGCCTATATAGATTTTAACAACATATGTTGGAATACAACAAAATGTATACAATACAATTAATCAATTTCCCTGATTGTCTCTCATTTAAATTCACATCTTCAAATGGTCTCAAACATTTTAAAACTTTGTTTCATTTCATTTCATTTATTTTCTAAACTTTACTACATGGTTTGTGCTTCTTTCAACTTGCCTGGATATCATGTGAATTTTCTTTGGTTGTTTGTCAAAAATATCTTTTTGAGAAGGAAATAAGAATATTAAATTATGTTTGCAGTGGTGGTGAATATCTGTAGCTCAGGTGTAGGATAAGGATGGAGGTTCATTCTTGTGGCTTGGTTTCTGAACAGTTTGTTACCAGGCTAGGTAACATCTTCAGTGGAGTGTACGGGATGTCATTGTCAGTGTTCCTCTGTTTATAAGGATTTTGCATGGTCAGTAGGTTTTGTGATGGGTCTTGTGATGGGTCAGGCATGGGTGTCAGATCCCTAAACATGACCTGCCAATCATTTGGGAGAAAAGGGGGTGGGAACTTGTAACTGTATTCTTTTACTTTAACTTTCATTTCTGCATCTGTCACTAATTGATATTTTATTGCTTTGTATCCTGGTAACAAGGGGGGGGGGGTTGGATTTTCTCCCCCTCTTTGGAATTTATCAAGAAAGGGACATGGT
>JANHGC010002978.1:57152-74098 GCA_027560395.1 Boaedon fuliginosus | reverse complement strand
TGTTCAGGGATTCTGGGTCGAACATTGTACCCCCCCCCCCAACCAGCAAACCGACTGTGGGATTGAGTTAATACCAGGGGCGGTGCTTCCTAAACCCCTTATGTACGCCATGATGCCCCGAGAGTTAGATGCGATGAGGGAATACCTGAATACCAACCTGGCCAGGGGGTTTATAGTCCCGGGACGATCAAAGGTAGCCGTGCCCGTGCTCTTTCAGGAGAAGAAAGATGGGGGGCTACGTTTGTGTGTTGATTACCGGGGCTTGAATGCAGTGTCTGAGGAGCACGTGTATCCCCTACCACTAATGTCTGACCTTTTGACCACGCTGTCTTCGGGCCGTTACCTTACCAAGCTAGACCTACGGGAGATCTATTACCATGTACGAATCTGCAAGGGGATGAATGGAAGATGACATTCACCTGCCCCCTCGGGAGCTACCAATATCAGGTCATGCCCTTTGGTCTGAAGGGGGCCCCTAGGGTATTTATGCAACTGATCAACAGGATTCTCCACGACCATCTGTACAAGGGGGTGCTAGTGTACCTTAACTATATACTCATTTACACCCCCCATGTTGGAGGAACACGTTCCCTTGGTGCGGGAGGTTCTCAGGAAGCTGTTAGGGGCAGAGTTATACGTCAAACTATCCAAGTGGTTCTTACACAAAGAGACACTTGACTATTTAGGGTACCGGATATCTAATAAGGGGATTGAAATGGATCCAGGGAAAGTACTGGCGGTGATAGATTGGCAGGTCCCGACTACCCGGAAACAGCTACAAAGCTTCCTAGGGAAGCTTCGCAAATTTCTATCGGAACTTCATACCATCCTTTGCCAAGGTAGCCTTGCCCCTAACTGAGTTATTGAAAACAAAATCCCTGGGAGTTGGGGGTGGTCACCCGAATCAGATCCTTGCTTGGAACCGGGAATGTGACAAGGCTTTTGAGACCCTGAAACTACTGTTCTCACTGGAGCCCGTCTTATTACATCCAGATCCCAAAAAGAGGTATATTATACAGGTAGACGCTAGCGATGTAGTGGTGGGGGCTGTGTTGTTGCAACACAATAAGGACAATACCCTGCAGCCATGCGCATATGCGTCAAAGAAGTTCACAATGCAGGAACGATTATGGCCCATATGGGAGAAGGAGGCCTATGCCGTCAAATGGGCGTTAGCTATGTGGTGCCATTTACTGGAGGGGGCTGCTATCCCCTTCGAGGTGTGGACAGACCACAAAAACCTCGAGGCACTTCAGAAACTGTGACGACTATCCCCTAAACAGGCCCGCTGGGTGACATACTTTCAACGATTTAATTTCAAACTTAAATATATAGCCGGGAAAAAGAATTTCTTAGCAGACACATTATCCCAAAAACCCCAGTTCCAGTCCAGGCGGGAGGAGATAATCCAGGCCATTTTCCCTGAAGAGTATGGGGACCAGGTCGCACATATCACACCTACTGACATACTGGCCGAGATCCGTCAGGCCCTGAGGCATGACATGTGGTTGAGGGATAACCAGTCATTGGTAGTTCAAAGACAGGGCCTGGCATGGAAGGGGAGGAGGCTCTATGTCCCCAACCAGTTGCAGGAAAAATGTCTCCAGAGGTGTCACAACGCTCGGTCTGCTGGACATTTCGGATACATGAAAACACTACATACAGTCAGGAGACAGTTTTGGTGGCCACACATAACGAGGGATGTTGGTAACTATGTAGGAAGCTGTCATATATGTGCCACCACAAAACACAGGATAGGGAGTCCACCGGGCCTACTACAGATGGTAGCGGCACCCATGAAACCATGGGAGGTAGTGGGAATGGATTTCCTGATTTTGAAATGTTTTTATTGTATAGGATGATGTTTTAAATTGTAATGTTGTGCCGCCTCGAGTTCCCCTTGGGTGAAGAGAGGCGGGGTATACATTCAATAAATTATTATAAATTATTATTATTATAATTCCAATAAAGCTATTCTTTGAGGAATCTATCTGCCTTGGATTTTTGCTTGATATGGATCTATTACTTGGAACCCTGACACACCGATTCTAGGTTGATGCTGGAACTATTATCTCTAGTCCTGATATTGCCAGCTGGAGCTTTGATCTTCCATGGTAAATTGGAGATTGTCCTCTGTTTTTGAGAGAAATTACTCTCCTGATTGATTTTACAGACTTCATCTCTAATGTGGGGTCCTTGTATTCTTTGAACTTAGTTATTTTCTTGCAGATGTTTCACTATCAAACTAGGTAACATTATCAGTGCTGTTGATGTTACCCAGACCCCTACAGTTTAGCCCTATAAATATTCTCTTCATTTTATTCTCTATTTCTTGAATTGACAGGCCCCTTCCATTTTTTTAAAGAGTTCTTTCAGTATCTGAACTCTTGAAATATTTTTTTTCAATATTCACTATTTGTCTATGGGAATAGTGTCAGATAATTCATAGGTAGAGTGATACTGTTTCCTATATTATCCTATATAACTCTATATACTAGATTTAGAATGTTGAATGGGTCACCAAATACTTGTTTTGGGGGAGAGAGATTTACCTTTTACCCTGTTTTCTAAATGCAGCATGCCTATTTTAAGGCCTACACCACACATCAGCAAGTCATCTAAAAAGAAATATTATTATATTCAACATGATTATTTTTAAGTAGACATATATGAGAGATTTCAGTTTAACAAAGTATATGATAGAAGGAGAAAGCTAGATAGAAAACCTTTTTTATAATAGTTCGATATATGTAGGGAATTTTACCTTTGATACTTCTCTGCATGCAACAGCTAGCTCAGTAACTAATTCGTGATCTGAACTATGTTCAAATATTTCAACTTAAAACTAGATCTCTACAGAAAACTATTAAATGCCTATTTCACACTGTGTAATTGTAAAAGGTGTCATTAATGTAAACTTATATTCTTATTATAATACATATTGTACTAATATCTGAAGATATATTGGAATCACTTCTCCTTTTGAATGGAAATTAATAATTCATTTCCTCTTGACTGATAGCAGGTTGCATAGTTGTTATTATGTGTTCTAAGATTCCTTCTAATATGGAAACCACTGTGCTTTACACAAATGATTACAATACTTAAAATTTACTTTTCTATTTACTTAATGGACTTTTTTAATGTACAGTAAAGATGCTGGAAGAATTAAAATTAAGTGTATTACAACAAACTGAAATACTATTACTTTAATTTTTGTTCTGATTACTTAAATTATTTACACTAATCAGTATAAACTGAGGTAGGGAAAATGTGTGTAAGAATAAAACTCTAGCAAAATAAATATCTAACTAGTACAGTGTGAAATAGGCATCTAATAGTTTTCAGATGGGAATATTTAGGCTTCTAATTAGCCATTTCCTGGCTGTACAGGACAAGTAACATTTGTCTCTAGATGACTACATGGGCAGGCACTGAGGTTTAATGTAGCAAGATTCAAGTTTTGTTTTTCTAGCTACAGATGCAGAGATGTATGCTATGGCTATTGCACTCACTTAGTCTCTCCCTCTCCTCCTCCCCCCACCTCGCTTCTCTGCGGTAGACCATTAAACGCAAAGCTAGTTCCACCTGCACAAATATCTCTCCAACCCAGAACTACATGCGCAAGGAATCAATTCATAATCACTTGAACACTCACAAGTTATATGATCCTGAATGAATTATTTGTATATTATACTGCTCAGGCAAGTAGACCTTCAACAGAATGGTTATCTGCTAAAGTGACAGTGTTTTCTATCAATCAAAATCTACCATACACTGTGACAACCTAGTCTAGGGACGGCAATGTCTCACCAAGCTAATTTCCTTCAACAGCTCATGCCACTACAATGATCTCTTTAAACTTAAGCAGGTCAGGTATTATTCCTGTCCTGCTATCTGTCATGACCCATAAAATTGAGATGGTAGCTGGGGAATATTTAGCAGCTTCTGGGAGTATCTGAAAGCTAATCAGATGTCCATTGCTGCTGAGGCCCATATAACTAATACCAACGCTGGTTCAGCAGTGGAAGACTTCTCTTATATGCAAGCTATGGCACAAATTGTGGTTTTTAATACATACACAGATTGTTATGTGCCATGACACAGAGATCTCTTTGTGGCCCTAACAGATCTAGGGGGGGGGGGGACGGGGACAGAATAAACTTGATGAGCTCCTGAATATCATGGTATTGGCTGAGACTCTTCAAAAACCACTGTCAAGTCTTATCCAGGTAATAGAAAACTTCCAATTCCAGATCAATAGCAGAATTGGAAAAATCATGTTAATACACAAACACACAAACATATATTCCCTTATTAATTTAAATGATAAGACTGATATGAAATTATATTAGCTGGTAAAAACTGATAAATGCAAAGTATCCTTTAAACTTACCTGTAAATGTGTGTGTGTCTATGCACATATTTTTTTAGATAATATTTGGGATGAAATTTCTTATGGGATAATTCCATCCTGACATTGACAATAAATAGCATTGAAAAAAAATAATATTGACATCAACTGTCTGCATATTACTACATTCAAGTATCAAAGGTACAGGGGGGGATGGCTTTTTTTGTTATACTAAGTTAAATGAAAGATTAGTGGCTATTCTTTAGATTAATACAAATATGATTTTTAAATATCCACCAAACAAAGTCCCAAAGACGCTTTTCCAAGAGAACATTGGACTTTCTGGTTTTTCTTTGAAGATGTTTTGCCTCTTGTCCAAGAATCTTTTTCAGTTCTTTGGGACAACTATGACCTGGATGATTGAGAATCTCCATAGACAACCATCAAACAAAGATTATTATGGATAAAGAAATCTTTAAACCAATATTAAACACAATGAGATTAATCACAGTTACAATAATATGTTATTTAAAGTAACCTATGTGGGTCAGACATGGTCATTTTTTAAAATAATTTAGATTTCATTTGTGATGAAACAGGTATTTCAAATATCTATTTCATCACTATTTAGCAACATATTGGTTAAAAACTATTGATTGCTTTAAAGTTATCTAACATATCATTTTCATGATGTAACTGACCTAGAAAACATTACACTGCATCATCTAAGTGTTCTTTCTGCAAGCATAACTTGGAATAATCCAAACAAAACATGCATAAGAAAATAAATTATTCAAATATTACAGACATAAAATAGCAAAGAACTATTCTGAAATTCCAAATTAAAATTATTAAATTGTGTACAGCCATGTATGTTGACATGGGATTATTAATATCAGAAGGCCATCCCACTTTGACTATAATTTATACAGTATTTCCGGTCCACCTGCATGCACACATGCACGGGGGTGGCGGGTAGGGAGAAGGGAGGGAGGGAGAGAGTGAGTAATGGTAAATGTACAGGCTCTGATGAGTTGATCCCAGATGTCACATGTAACATATATAATAAAATACAATTTATTATTATAATGTATTAAAATCTCTATTTAATTCTGATTCAACTGTATCATTTGAAATAAAAATTCCACAGTAAAGTTTTTATAAAACAAGCAGAAACAAGAAATGTATATAGAGAACCTGTACTGTAACATCTCAGAGCCAAAATGGACAGAAAGGCTGTCACATCCAATAATGTAGCCAACCTCACTGCTCTAAATCAGCAAAAGCTACAACAGCTGACATAGTTGATCATGAGCAAAGTGCAATAGTTTTTTATCTGCTATATAACTGCCAGCACAAAACATGCCCTGAAGAAATTAGAACATATGCTAGAAAACAGACCAGTCTCTCACATTCTTACAATTAAAATGCTATCTAGCATTTCCACCATCTTTTACTGATCTTTGGATAAGATCTGCTTGTGCCTCCACTGTCTATTCTGTATGCTCTTTCTAGGTCTATCTGTACATCTAAAATAACTATTTGAGATAACCACTATCCTGCATGGTTTTGTTTAATATCCTTGGGACTATGCTGGAGCCATGACATCCTGAGGCATCAAGTTCTGCAATTTAATTCTATGTAGCATGTGTTTCTTTTTTATATCCAGAATTTCCCATAATTAAGTTTTATCCAAGAAAGATACAATCTTCCTCACCTGTCTCCACACCATGCATAATTACATATATCTCATTTTTGTTTTACAGTAAATATTTCCAAAACAGCCTCTCTTCTTTTGGGACTCCTTCCAAGTTCCCAAGTTTATTTGCATTTCCCCCCCTTTGATACCACTTCCTTCCATTCCTGAAATATTGGAACATAACTCTGGAGAATATTCCAAGTATGAGTGTACCGAAAGAGTATATAAGGATATTACATATTGGCAATTTTCTTTTCTTTTCGGTCCCCACACTGACATAAGATAAGGTGGGCCACAGTTGGTCAGTTAGGCTGGGAATTTCCTCACAGGTCTAAGTTGGTTGTGCTATTCAAGTCTCTGGGGGTGACAAAAACCACTTTAGCAGACTTTGAAAAGGACAGGAAAGGACAGTTTTGATCTGGCAGCAGCCATACTAGTCAATAGGTTTCAGTTAATTCCCTTTGATGTACAAATAGGTGATTAAAAACATCCTTCTCTCTCTCCCCTCACATTGAGTGCTAAAGTTATTTGGACCACTTCAGGGGAAACCCCTTTTTAAAAGTTAAAATTAAATAAATGGGTTAATTTATCAATATTCTAATATCTTCTAAAATTAAAGAATGATGGGATTTAATGAATTAGCTTGCTTTCTATCTTGCCTCAAACTATTCAATTCTTGGCAGCTGACAAATACAAGTACAATGAATAAACAATAAACCCGCCCAATATTATCAATCCCTCAACTCAAGTAATTGGTGTACAAAACTTTCCAGAAACATGATGTAAATTTAACATTGGAATCTGAAACAATAAATCTACCCATACTTTTGTATTGGAACTTCTGCTCAAAAAATAGCTTGGCATCTTAATAAAAAGTTTCACAGCAACCAAGACACAGATCAAATACTTAACACTTAAATCAGTAATAAAATTATAAATGGCTGTTCAAGTACGGGGCAGGAATATAGCTTCCTACTGTAACTGGCTTAGCCAAATCAGGCTTGGGAAGATAGCAAATACGGCAGGAAGGCTTGCTTTAAATACTGGAATATTTAAGGTAAATCAAAAGCCAGGCGTGTTCATCAAATTGGGCTATAAAACTAATGCAGATATTTTAACCTCTCCACTGCATCCACCCCGATTCACCTACCCAATGCTGCACATAACTGGAAACCCTTTGAATTGTCAGGCTAGAGTAGAGTTCACTTCAATGGGATCCAACTGAATGCCATTGGAAGAAATTCTATATATCCAAAGCAGGGAGATTAAAAGCATGATGTTTTCAGGTTAACATGCAATCCAGAACATTTCTGGCATGTTTAGTATGGGCAGCTGGATTTTCAGGAAAAAAATCAAATATTTTTAAATGAAGCACAAGAATGTAAGATGTCAGAAAATATCTTGCTCATGAATCTCATAAATATAAGGAAAAAGTCAAAAGATGGATAGCATCACTATACTCAAATTTCCTAGAACCACTGTCAAAGTTTCTTAAATATTCATGATTGTCCTTTATATAGTTCAAATTATTGGGTTCTTGTAAGTACAGTTGAGTCAAAGTACTTGTCTTTTGGAGGCTTCCGAAACATCAAACATAAAGAGAATTTGGTAATAATCCCAACAGAGTTCAGAAGGAACCAGGGACTACTCTTATGTGAGTGGTCCTTTATTTTTTCTTTACAAAGAAAGTAGATACAGAAGCAGGTTGTGATCAAGAAACTTTCTAACAAGCCAACTCTTGGGCTTGATAAGGACCTCCTAGAACAAAGGTAGCAGTACAATCATAGAAATGTAGCAATAGGTTAGTGTCCTGATTTGTAAATATATCAACAAAATGATAGTATTTCATTGGTACTATAGGAGGATTGATCTAAAAGGAAAAGTAATGGGGCCTTAGTGCCTGTTACAGTTGACACTCTGGTGATATAAACAGCTGTTGCTTGATTTCAGTGAATATGAGGATTATGTGTAGTCAGCCATTCCATCCATGATAATGAGGACGTGAAGGAAGAAGTTAAGTACAACTGCCAGATTTCCATATGGTCATTTATGATGAGTTGAAGAGACATTCAGGGATGGAACTAGACATAAATCGGTGGTTTTAACATGAATTATATGTTCTATTGTCTGAGTGGATAACATAACTGCTATCCAGTAACTATTATCAATAAAAAATTAAAATGAGATTGCACCTGATTCTAATAATGCAAAACTAAATGTTTCACTCAGGTTGGAAGATATAAAAACACATGGAAAATACACGTTGTTTCTTGGCGTTAGATATCTGGGTTTCTGGATGACTTTTTTTTTTAATTCCTGAAGCTTGTTTTTTTATTTCCCAAATCTTCAAACATGGAAAAAAAAATTAACAACATGTCCCTTAATTTCAGAGGTTCAGAATTTCATAACTAAGTCAGAGGGAGAAATATTAACAGGATAGGTAATTGCTAAGTTACCTGAGGTAGCTCCATAAAGGAATAAAGACATCTGTATTAGTTCACTATGAACAACATGGAGATTCTAATTTATTCCCAATTGTGAGGCGCATCCAATAGTACAGGAAATGGATGTTGAAAGGGTTTAAGCATCTTCTCTTTCTATTTCCCCCAGTGTCTCAGCTCTTCGAGCTTTCTCTGTATAATCATACAGTATTGAAACAGATCCTTTAAGTTGTCCAGTGTCTCTTGCAAACTAGTTTATCTTGCAATTCATTAGTCAGACCTTTCTAAAATTGATCTACCAAGTCCAAGTCATTCCAGCTATGATCCCTAGCATACAATTACATTTCCAATACATATTCTTCCATGCTCTGCTTTTACCTTAGTCCGTTCAGCAAATCTCCTACTCCGGCATTAGTTTTTCCAGCAGAGTCATCAAAAGCAGTTCTAAATCTCTATGCAAAATTGTTGCACAGTAGTTACCCATTGTGAAATCACTATTGTCTATGACAGCAACCGCCCACTTGGCAGCTCCCTTTATCAAAAGAACTAGAATAAAGGCCAATCAAGGACATTCCGTGGGAAATTCAGCTGATCTCCCCAAAATCAGAACTTGCAATGGCTTGACTAATCTTGAATTCCATTAAATTTGCCCAATAAAGATTGTGGCAAGTGAAGCAATATGGGTGGGTGACCAGAAACAACAGTAGATACAGGTTGTCCTTGAGAGAGACATGATAGCAGTGTTCCAATATTTGAGGGGTTGCCAGAGAGAGGAGGGGGTCAAGCTATTTTTCAAAGAACTCAAAGGCCATACAAAGAATAATGGATGGAAACTTGATCTCCTTGATCAAGGAGAGATTCAACCTAGAAATAAGGAGAAATTTTCTGGCAGTGAGAACCATAACCAATGGAACAGCTTTGCCTTCAGAAGTTGTGGGAGCTTCATCCCTGGAAGCTTTCAAGAGGAGACTGGACTGCCCTTTGTCAGAAATGGTGTAGGGCAAGGATGGTGAATTTTTTAGAGACTGAGTGCCCAAACTGCAACCCAAAACCCACTTATTTATTGCAAAGTGCCAACATGGCAATTTGACCTGAATAATGAGGTTTTACTACCTAAAATAATGATAAACAGCAGAGTCCAGCTAATTGTTCTAAGAAAAATCTGATAAATACACTTTTATGCCTCTTCATTTTTTTTTGCTTTTGAAATATTACATTTAGCAACACTAAAAAGGAAAAACTTTTGTAATATCATTTCCTTCCCTTCCTCTCTCTTCCCCCCTTTTTTCTCTTTCCCTCCCCCTCTGTCTTTCCTTCCCCCTTTCTCTTTCCCCTTTTTTTATAACTTTCCCTACCTTCCTTTTTCTCTCTTTCCTTCCCCTCTCTTTCCCTCTTTCCCTCCCTCACTTTCTTTTTCTTTCATTCCCTCTTTTTCTTCCTCTCACTCTTTCTCTCTCTCTGCTCTTTCCCTTCCTCTCTCTCTCTCCCTCTGTTTCTATCTCTCTCTTTCCCTCCTGTTTCTCTTTCCCTCCCTCTCTCACTTTCATTTTCCTGTCTTTTTCCCTTCTTCCCTCTCTGCCTTTCCTTCTCTATCTCTCCTTCCCAAGGGAGGGGGGGTAAGGAACCCTTGAACTGATGCTGGGTGGGAATGTGACATCCAGAGGCCGACAAGCCCAGGAGCAGCGCGCCGAAGCTCAGTTGTCCAGCGGGGAGGCAAGGCATCCCAACACAGGCAGCTCTGCAGGAAAAGCAACTGACATCTGAGAGGTGAGAATGAGCAGGGTTGCATTGTGGCTCTACGTCGTAATGGGCTCCAGCAGGAGGACAGGACCCCGTCTCCCCCATTGTGAAGTGCACTAAATTTCATTGTGCTGCACAAGGGGAAAGCCATGGAGGCAGCAACAGCAAATGCGCTGCCACAAAGGCAGAATGCTGTTCCACAATTTTTTTTTAACCCTGCAAACCACGGTGAGAAATGCAACCGAGAAACGCAATGGAGCTGGGGCGATGGCGTGCCCACAGAGAGGGTCACAACTGTCTTATATAGTTAAAACTTTCTCTGTAGGGAGAAGTAACATTATGCTGAAGTCAGTTTTCAAATATATGTACATGTACGTGTGTGTGTGTGTGTGTATTTGAAGAAAAACTATCACATATGACACACCTTATATCATGGTCAAAATTATTCCTCAAAAATGAATGTAACTCGAGGAGAAACCTTCCTAACAACCTGATCATTAAAATAAGAAAAATTAAATAATTTTGTCTACATTTAGAAATGCAATTTTAAAGGTAAACTTATCCGTTTTAATATCATCTCGTATGACTCAAGGAGCAAGATAAGAAACATTTCCCACATTCTCCCAATATCCATTTAAATTGTATTTTACTAAACTCTGCAGTTTAGTTCCAATTTTGATAACAGAATGCAGTACCAAGCAAAAACCGTTTTTGTCTAAGAATACGATCAGGTCAAAATTGGCCTGTAACTATTATATTCAAATATCTTTTGAATCTAAAAAAGGAATTTTTAACTCATTTAATACATGTTAATTCCTGTTTTGGTTAACAAGTGAACTTTTTTATGTACAGTTAAGCAGTTGTAATACATATAAAAATTTCATTAAAAGTGTAAAACATAATGACATAGAAGTAATGGTTCAATACTGCAGCTTGAATGTTTGGCTTTTTGTAACTCAATGTAAGCATCATCCTATAGCTATATTCAATGATGATATTCTAGCCGGTTCGCATAATTACAGGCTTGCGCTCAACCGGAAAGAATATCAGTGCTGACCGCATCCATCTGTCCCATTCCAGCAGCACCACCTGAGCAAGGTACGCTCTGAGGTGGCACGTGGCCTCCATGATCTCGCAGCCAGTTAAAACTGGCCGCCAGGCCATGCGCCACCGAATCCACCCCCCCCCCATTGCCTCGCAGGAGGCGGTTGTAATTGGCTGCGAGATCGCGGAGTGTACGTGCCACTTCAGAGTGTAACTTTCTCAGCCAGCGCTTCTGGGGAGGGCCAGATGGACGCGGTCAGTGCTAATATTCTTTCTGGTTGAGCGTAGCCCTACAATTATGCGAACCGGTTAGAATATCATCACTGGCTATATTCAGTTAGCTCTTTCTAATACCAGATTTGAGTGAAATGGTATTTATATTCAAGTTAATGCCTTACATTTTAAAGACATTACTTTCAAATTCATTTACACAATAAAACAATAACCAGGCAGAAAAATAAATAACCCCAGTTAATTCTCTAGACAAAAATATAAGACCAAACTACTACTCTTATAACAGAAAAGGTTACATTTTTTTTCACTCAAAAAGAGTACTGCCTATTTAATAAACAGGGAAAAAACACATAACAGGGTTATTTTCTTTCTCATAACCATGCAAAACAATCCATTTCACAGCTATAATTCAACACAGAATTAAGCATACTTAAAGTTAATTATTTCAAGTTTTAACGACACTAAAGATCCAACCAATTTTACAAACGTATCTCAGAATAAACTCCACTGAACTCAATGGGACTTATTCCGAGTAACCGTGTACTGCATAATATTGTACCAGACCAGGATTAGCGTTTCTCAGTCTCAGCAGTTTTAAAATTAGACTAAGACCTAAATTATATAAATATGCATAACTCGTCTCGTTTTCCCAGTACATTAGTTGTGCTTAGTTGTCCATGTTAAAATAAAATATAAATAGAATAAGAGTTTATTTCACCTTCACATGGTGTCTTTCTCATGCAGACCTCAGATTTCCATATTTGTATCCCTTTAAAGGATTTGATATGCAGGGAAAAAAGAAAGGATGGTAAACATTTCAATTCAGAGAACAGTTTGTCTGCCACATTCCGAGTATTATCACTACGCAAATCCCATACCTTTCACTGATGTGTTGGGAGGTGGTCCTTCCATACGCAGGTTCCATGGAGGATCCCCTTGATTAGCAAAGTCCCTCATCTTCAAATAGCTAATTGTTAATCGGATGATAGATGCCTTGTCAAGCTGGCTGGTAATGGCAGCAGGGAGTGGCAACAATTTGGCCAACTCATAGAATTCAAAGTTTTCTTTTCCTCTTCGAGAACGAGCAGCATCTCGGGATTTTTCCTTTCTCAAGGCTTGTAAACTGGGGGAAGAAAGAGAGCAAGATATTCATTAATACGATATTTCCTCTGACAGAGCCACTGTTCTTCACAATTCCTTGTCACTGTACAAATACACCCTGCAAGCCCTGTTTAAATATGGATACATAAGCTATAGGCATATATGTCCCAAAGGTGCTTTTTCAAAAGGCAACTAGACCCCATCTTTCTCCTGTTTACAACACAGTCCTTTAAGCAGTTACAAGAAGATTCACCCCACACCCATTTTCACTATTCAGGTGACCCTGAGGACACCGCTAAAACTCCAAGTGTTCAATGGCTCTCAGAAAGAATGCTAATAACCAGATGATTGCAAGGAAGATAAACCCTTCCATTCTCCACCATTCAGTCAGAACTGAAGGAGCTTCCTGGATGAGAAGCAAAATGTCTTCAAGGAAAAACAAAGAAAGTCCAGTTTCCTTTTGAGAAAGGACCTTTGGTGCAACCATGACCTGAATGACTGATAATCTCTATAGGTGTGTGTGTGTGTGTGTGTGTGTGTGTGTTATATGAAAGTTTCATTATAATGAGCATCATTAGTAATCCATGAATTCTTATATGAGCCATGCTAGACTAAATCCCAGAGGGCAATTTTCTGAAGTGTCTACATAAAAAGATTCAGGTAGCAATACAAATGTGCAAGATTGGCTTTACCAATCGGATCTGTAACCTATTCAGAAGAAATTTCAATTAATGTGGTATCCTAGATCCGTGACGGGACTAAATATTTTGCCCTGAATAGGCTGGAGTTTCACTGAAACAACAAATGCAAAGCTTGGAGATATTGCTGGACTATCATTACAGTTTTAGTAGCTGAGATCACTTTCAGCAATTTTGGCTGGCCTTCCAAGAATTACAATCTGGACCGAGTAGTTCATACAGTCTAAGACTAGAACAGCCAATATGTCATGAATGAATAGCACCTAGCTGGGGTTAAAATGTGCTGGTTGAAAACACATTTCTATTCCAAAACCTATGTTCTATGACTGGAAAATGAAAAGCAACCTTCTTGATATCACGTCCTTGTTATGTAAGGCTGCCTCCCAAAAGGCTGTGCTAAGGTCAATACTGGCTTTATGTTGAAGTGGGAAACTTACAATCACAATTGAGCCCAAAATGTGTGTTGTTAAGTGAGAAATTTGTTAAGTGAGTTTTGCCCCATTTTATGACTTTTCTTGCCGCATTTGTTAAATGAATCACTGAAGCTGTTTAATTACTAACATAGTTATGAAGTGAATCTGGTTTCCCCACTGACTTTGCTTGTCAGAATGTCACAAAAGGCAACCATCATAAATATGACCTCCCCTGAAAGTAAGACATAGCTTGATTTTTTTACATGTGCGCCCAATATACGTGTGCCCCTAATAGGTTAATCAGTGAATGACTTCCCTCGAAAATAAGACCTGGTGCCTTTTTTGGTGGCAAAAATATATGACAGGGTCTTATTTTCAGAGATATATATATATATAAATTTTCAAGAAAATATTGGACAACCATTTGTTTGAGATGGTATGAAGAACTCCAAAGTCCCTTCCAGCCCTATGATATCTTAGTTCCATGTTTCCCACAGTGGCCCATCAAAGGCCCACCAGGAAGATTCTAAGCAACTTATTTGCTCCAGCAACTGGTGTTAGAAACCTATTGTCTCCATTACTGGAAGTAATATGTAATCATTATAATTAATAATTCCATAGTCCATTAATTAATGTCATCAACTTTTAAAAGTATTCCAAATAATAAAATAACAAATTACAAATGCTAAATATACTTTCTATGAAAGAAAGATTTTCTTTTATCTATACTATATCATACATAGGTTCATATATTGTTACCATGTTCTAAATATTTACCTATTAAATAAATATTTTAAAATGCTTTCTCTTAAATACTTTTTCCTCTCTATATGTTCCCCAATTTTACAGTATCATTTTTGAGGTCTGGTAACCTGAACTAGAAGCAACATTCTTAATGTGGTTGCACAAGAGATTGTCACTGAGCTCTCTTCATCATCCTGCCCAAATACCATTCTAGGAGTATAGTCATGTTAGTGACATGGTGGCGAAGAATCATAACCTATACTTTATGTCTTTTAATAAAATTTGCTAGGCAGAAAAGGTGCAACAAGATCTTTTCTGATTTTTTTGGAAAAACCCCTTTCTGATTAATCATAACTAGCCCAGATCCCAAATCAGTATATTTGAATTCAGAAATTTCCTGTCTTACCTCTGTCACTTTGTGGCATTTTAAATTTATCACTGAACTATATCATTTTAAGTCCATTTCTATAGCTGCGAGAAATCGTCATTAACCTTTTTTTGTTTGAATAATTCATAATAATTTTATATCATCTTCAGAGTTGGTCAACTCTTAATTCAAACTCTTAATTCAAACTCTTAATTCAAACTCTTACTTATGAACAAATTAAAAATAACCACATTCAATACAATACCAGTCCTAATAGATTAAATCATCTTTTGTCTATCCAATTGCGAGAAATGGACAAGTTTAAACAGATAGCATCTCTTTTAATGGTTTCTGTCTTCTATAAAACAGTCATCTGCACTACTCTAAATAGGAAATATGTATAGCTTACTTGGTGCATGTTAGACTGGACTCTCATTTCACAGGTACTTCAGTTTTAACCATGTCTGAGGCAAGAGCCATTGAATTTAACAGGCTTTATTCCCAAGTGTTCCATAGCCTTTACATTTTCCCAGTCCAGTGTTCAGAAAGTTGCAGTTATGCCAAAATGACAATGGCAACGTCATTGCATATGTGCCATGCTTACTTGCCTGCATCCTAACATCTGATGCAAATGAGTATGTCACGACATTTGCCCCCCTGCAAATGATTATGTTCCCATATATAAGCAAACCAATTTTAACTCAATTTCACCCTTTAGGAAACTCATTTTTTAAAAGCAGACTCTTGCATATCATTACAGCTGCTATGCTCATTTACAATTGTTATGCTACAATTTCTGTACTACAACAATCGGGCTAACACTGCCTTTTTAATATTCTATTTAACATTTTATTTCAGACTGCTTCTTCTTCACTTCAGAAAACATTCAACATTTCTTTACTTTCATTCCTGAAATGAGAAGTATCACCCTACCTCATTACGCACATCTTACCAAAAGTCTTTTGTAGTGGCAGCACTGTACTTGTAATAAATAGTGATTGGCTTGGAGGACTATAACCATAAAATAAGGCCCTAGAGGCTGAAAGGTTGTTCAGACTATGATATAATGGCATAAGGCAGGGGGAATGACAGAGCTTGTCCATTAATCTACTATCCATTTGCATTAGCTACTATTAGCAGACATAGAAAGCTGATGATAGCAGCCAGACCCACTACTTCTCCTTGTCCTCTAACTTTCAGGTAAGAGAATTGCAAGAGTAGCCCCCATGGTGTGCGTTTTCTTTTATAGCACTAATCATCTTGGCCTTGGCTGATTCCCAATCTTTTGTATAGAGGAACACACAGAAACAGAGCAATTGGATTTTTTTAAAAAAGGAAACGATGAGAAAAATCAGGAAAGGGATATGTGGACTGCTCACTTCTCTCTGGTTACTTCCAAAGTAGTGGGACTTGACTCAAATAAATGTTTAGTCAGTGTCAGAGTTTATGGAATGTGACACAACCAAAGACCAGAGGATGTTCTTTATCAAAATCCTTATCAAAGTGCTTCACATTACTCTGAAGACTTGTCCAAAAGTTTTGCAAGACTTAAGTGGCTTTTCCACATGCTCGGTATTCTCTTTTGCCAAGTAAAATTCCCAGCTAAGGCATAAGAAGTAAGGAAAAGGAAAGCAAGATGGACTGCTTTTTCTAAAGGGGGGAGTGTATCCTGAACTGCAAATCAGTTTCAGAGTGTACTTTACATTAATCTTCATCAAAGCAAAAGATACATTCAAAACTGCACAAAGCTACTGTTTGTCAATAAAGTTACTCCTACAAGCACACCATCTGAGCTTCTACATTGGTAAAGTAGCATTAAAAACCAGGTGCCTATCTTACTGAGAGAATAGGAAACATGAACCATATACCACCACCATCACAGCTCTGTATGAAGATTCTGCATCTGCCTTCCATTTAAAAAAGAAAAAGAAAAAAAACCCCTCAACTGACAGGACTGATGCCTGATATTTTCTGAAACTGCTGTTTCTTTAAAGTTATAAAGAAATAATGCTTTGTTCTCTTTCTCTCTCCCTCTCTTCTATCTATCTATCTATCTATCTATCTATCTATCTATCTATCTATCTATCTATCTATCATCTATCTATCTATCT
>JANHGC010002978.1:39681-50911 GCA_027560395.1 Boaedon fuliginosus | reverse complement strand
GTATAAAAATGTAATAAATAAATAAATAAATAAATAAATAAATAAATAAATAAATAAATAAATAAATAAATAAATAATTGTGCAATGAGGGTTCTCGCTACTTACTCAATAATCAGGGCTATCTGGAACTAATGGAAAGGTAGAAATTCCCCATGTCATTGACAATGGACATTCCATTGCTGGAAGCTATTAGGTCTGTGGGCTTTTCAGGGTGAAGTCTAATCAAAGAACTCAAGTTACAGTAGATAGTTCAGTCTAAAGATCCAATTCTTCAAAGGCACCTCAGTTAATGCTAAAACATATATTATTATCCAATATTTAACCCTAGATAAAAGAGTTTTGACTTGGTATGAGCAATTCAATTTTGATACAGTCTCTAAAAAGGCAACTAGTAAACCCATTATTGTAGGGATGGAAGAATAAGATGCCACTCATCTCAATAAATAGAAACCCTAGCTTTTATATAGGGCCAAAGAATCCATGACTCAGGAGATCACATTGAGGAAATTGATGTGTTTTTTTTTTCTCCTGACCATGCAGATAAATCAAATTCAATTCCCAGATAAAAGTCTTCAAAGACAAGATATGAAGGATAAATAAGTATTTTGAAAAGGGCATGGAATACTTGAATATACCAAAAAAAGAAAAAAGAAACAAGAGGTTTCAATGCTTAGTAATATACAATGGAATTTCTTCCTTTTTAAAGTGAGGTCTGTTTATATTCTCCTCTATAGATTTGCTTACTTCAAGCACAAATTCTCGATACAATAAATTTTTAAATTGATAATATGTAAAAAGTAATATAATCAATTTTATTTAATTGTATTTATGGAAGGAGTTGCATCATCTTAAGTCTCTGATAAGAATAAAGCTGTTTGGTTTTGTCTCTATCTTTTTGAGGGAGCGTAGCTTCTAGAAGATTTATATTCACACATACAAATATGGACATGCATGCAGATATTTATCAGGTTCTAAGGGAGAAAAGAATGCCCATAAATTATTTTACCTGTAATTGGGAACCCTAGATTAATAAGATAAACAAGCTAGTCATTGTATAGGGTTTTTGACTATGTTTAGATATATTTTTATCTGTCTCTTTTTTTAAAGGAGATATCTTAAATTCAGGGTTGTTTTCATTTTGAATAAATATGGCTTGTGACAGCAGAAAGTGCTATTTTGAAGCTTAGCAAGAGATAATCAGGGTGAATCAAAATGTCTAATTTGAACTGAAAAGTCTAAAATGCAAAGCTAGGCTTTGGTTTAAAATTTGTTTTGGTTCCTACTCATCATTTTGCTGGAATCAATCATCTCCATTGCCAGCACTCTGAATTACTTTCTGATTGCAACCATCTTGACATAGACCCAGGCAATTCTCAACGGGGCTTCAGTTCATGTTGTGTTTTTTAATCTACTAGTGGCATAGGATAAAGAGATGAAAGTCCAGCTTCTAATTACTTCAAATCTGTACAGCAATGTGAGCAACCATAATATAAAATTTAACCCAGGAGGTTTTGTACTTCAAGTACTATAAAGTGTATTTCAATCTCATTATTTGGCTTTTAAACTTCAAATTCAATTTTTTTTCAACTCTATTCATTACTAAACTCTAAACAATGTAAACTTCTGAGCTATCTTCAGTAAACAACTTATCATAAGATACTGTTACCAAGGGATAAACCTATGTAACTGATATTACTCACTTTGTATAGAATCTATGAACTATGTTGAATTAAAGGATAGTGATAATATATCCAGAGTGTTACCAAAGTGACCAGGGGCTACAGCAATTTCTTTATGAAAAAAGTTCAGTCATGCTTGAAACATTTTAACAGAAAAGGGGAGAGCAAGATGGGAAGAGATTATATAAAATCATATGTTACACAGATGGTGGGCAGAGACAGGTTCTGCCATTCTCCGAATGTTACGAGCTGTAATCATCTAATGAACCTAAACCTATTTTAATCTGTTGTTAGCCGCCTCGAGTTCCCCTTAATCGGGGAAGAGAGGCGGGGTATAAATCAAATAAACTAAATAAACTAACTAACTAAACCCAGAAATAGTGATGGCCAAAAATTTGGAAGACATTAAAAAGGCATTAGATAATTTTTTAAATGATAAAATTATTAATTGTTCCTAGTTACTGCTAGCTCATTACAGTTATTTGTTTTTATTTATCATTTTAGAAACTGCCCATCTCCATCATAGAGTGACACACAAGTTACACTGACAATATATTACTCCAGTGTCAGAAACAGTATAATTTTCAGCATTACTTTCTGGAAAATCTAATAAGAACAAGCATGCTGGACTAGATAGAACAGATACAATTTATTACAATCCATGATCAAACATAAGTACTAAAAAGAAAATAAAAAAGAGACAGAAAATTATACAAAATAGCCACAATATTTTACTTAGAATACAATATTTTATTTATTATTTTATTTATTAAATTTATACCCCGCCTCTCTTCACCCCAAATTCGTTTTGAGTAGCCTATATTGTTATGTGTATCAGCAGCAGCCAAAACAGCAGTAACACTTGATCATTTCCACAAAGTCATCTGATATATAAGAAATAACAAGATTCCTCTTATTCTTTAACCCGTATTCCCTATAAAAACTATATAAATTGAGAAAAATATTCTATGAAATGGACACAGATTTTCTATATGCCTCGATGTTTTTTCCTTCTAGTGCACATTGCCAAGCATATTGATTGAAAAAGTTGTTACCATATTTTCTCTACGGTAGGAACGAGGACAAAGCACTGAACTGCAGTATAGTATCTGCATATTTTCAATTTAAATGTCACATTAAATAAATAGCTGTTAATAGTAAATTTCTTCAGGCAAAACTTTTCTTAAGAAGAGGAAGAGCTTATTTTTCTGAAGATCAGTGATCAATGATGACCTATCGTTGAATGCATGGGTGATATTACATCAATCCTTGTTCTTGGCTTCTCAGCAGCCTTTAATGCTATCAACCGTGATATCCTTCTAGTCTAGTGAGGGCTCTGTTTTGCCTTCTTACAGGGGCATTTCCAGCTGATGCCATGGAAGAGGGGACCAATCTATTCCTAGATCTCTGCCTTTCAGGGTGATTCGGAGCTCTAATATATTTCTTTTCTTCTTTAACACCTACCTAAATCTACTGGGAAGGGTAACCTGTCAGTATGGAGTGCAGAATCATCACAGAGATGGTGCAACAGCAGTGCAAGTAACCCTCATTGAGCAAACATTCAAAGTTATAACAGCCCTGAACAAGGAGACTTAAGTCTTTGTAGTTGTGGATATTGCAGTATCCCAACAGGCAGAGTGTCTCTTATCATGTGATCGTCATTTGCAACCTTCACTGCTGGCTTTTGACAAGCAAAGTCAATGGGAAAGTCATCAGGATCAAGTGTCTTCAGTTGTGACAGCAGAATGCCAGTATGAATGCAACTGCAGTCATAAGCACACTTGGTCACATGATTCTTTATGATTATGTTTAGTTCTTTTTCCCAATTATAATTACTAATGAGGACTACCTGTAATCTCAATTAAGACCCAATAGTACAAATAGAGTTTCATAGGAAGCTAGCTGACCTTTGACACTTCCTAGAGTATCTCAAAAATAACAAATACATCCTTTCTGGTGATCTTCATCCTTGCCTCTGTGGTAAATGTTTTCACTGACATTGATTTCTAAAAATCTATGATCACTGTGACCTCAGCTTACCATAACCAGAACTTTAATGTATGTTTCATTACACTGAAGTTTCTGAACTGATTTGGCAACAAATCTGCAGTTAGAGTTGATAATGAGAGAAAATTCACCAACTCAATTTAACAGAGCTGAATATTGATTGCATATGTTCTGAATCTGATTTAAACGGCATAAATACATGCAAATAAGATAGTCCTTAGAGTTATCACCTTTCATTCATAAGTGTTGGAAGTTACAGCGGTGCTGAACAAATGGTATTTCTACCCCAAAGCTATGGTCATTGCAGCACCCCACATACATTTGTCAAAATTTGAATATTTGACAGCTTACCTGAGCTCACAACCAGTCAGGTGCTTCAACTCATTCCACTTATTCTTTTGGCTCCCCTATGCTCTATGTTGCCCTTCACTCAACCTCTCCCCTTATTCAAAATCTCATTGAGGAAGAGTGAACTGACCTGGCATGCATCACCAAGACTTGGCTGATTACAAAGGGACAGTTCCCCTCTGGGAAATGTGCACAGCTAGCTTTCAGGGGTTTCACCAGCCAAGACCCTAGTGTAGAGGAGATGGGGTGCCAGCAGTTATCAGAGAGTCTCTTTTGCCTTTCAGGGGCCTTGCTCAATACATTTCTGTGAGACCCAGTTTCTGAAGCTGGGCTCACAGGATCAGTTGGAATTGTTGCTAGTATACCAGCCTCCATCCTGTATAGGAACATCCCTGCCTGAGCTGCTAGAGGCTGTCTCAGGGCTGGCAGTGGAGTTTCCCAAAATCATGGTTCTAGGGGTTAGGCTACAGTTAGTTCTGTCATCCCTGGATGTGGCCTCAGAAGCAGCCCAGGAGTTCATTAGCTGGTGGCCATGGGCCTATCCCAGATTGTTACAGGCCCAGCTCAGGTCATGAAGGACCAAGCTGAACATGTCCCATCGGCAGTGGGAGCAAGACAACGATAAAGGGGAGCTGAGAGCAGCAGAGTGCAGGGCTACAGGGGACCGCAAAACTGCAACATGCCAAGAAGCCCCTGATCTGCAGTGTGGCAAGCAGCCCCAGAGACATACAGTTCTGGGCCAAGCTGGGATGCAGGGCAACCAAAAGGACATATATGGGAAGCAACAGGAGATTGGAGAGAACTGAATAGAAGGCAATCTTACCTTCTACCAAGGCTCAAGACTGGAAGAGATCAAGTCATGAATGTTTTGGATTGGGACGGATCCTTGGCTAACAACTGATTGGATTCAGTTAACAACAGCAATGAGGAGTGCCATGATTGCCCTCATTAAGTGATATAGTCATGTCATGTCAAGCGTTATTATATTATCAGTGATGAAAATTTCAGTCCCAATTGCCATCACAGATTGAGGACTACCTGTAAACAGTTATGAGCATAGTACATATGCTTTTTTGAACTAATAAAAGAAAATGAGAAGATTTATTAAAATGCAACTCATCTATCAAAGATGTATATGATACTTCTTTTTCTTTTCTATTAAAGAACATATCAGAACCATAGTAGCCTCAAAAAACAATCATGTAGCACTTTAAAACAGTGTCATTGATTAAATTTGACCTCACCAATTAATCAAATAAAGACTTCGTTGATAAATCAACCAATTTAAAATGGCAGCCCTGTGGACTAATTGAATTTATTCGTAACATAATAAAGGAATATTAATATGTGGTAAATATATTGATTCTGCACCAAGTACCCTGTTTCTCTGAAAATACGACCTCCCCTGAAAGTAAGACCTTGCTTGATTTTTACACGTCCACCCAACAGACACATGCCCCTATCTCATAGGTTAGTCAGTGGATGACATCCCCTGAAAATAAGACCGGGTGCCTTTTTGGATGGCAAAAAAATATAAGACAGGGTCTTATTTTCGGGGAAACACGGTATATAAACATAACTCTCATATATAAACTTAATCTGAGATCATAAAAAGTTGTGTTACTAAATCTTTTATATTCTGTGCTCAATTATTTCTACAGTGCATTATGAAAGGAATTTCCTCAGGATCTGCTGCTCTGAGCTTCTCAAGTTTTTTACACAATGAGAGATACCTGATTCATTTGAGCAGTGAAACTCTAGAAACAGACAAGATAGAAAATCACAAGCCTCCTTTATGTCACACTGATTAACAAAAGTTATATTGGGACTTTTGATTTGTATAGAACTGAGAATTTGATTCAGTTGTTCCAACAATACTGACCCTATCCTTTTTTCTTTATCTGCCAAAACAGTATAGCACAACATTATAATGCTTCACTTTTTTTATATAAATTGAATATTAAAATACTTCCAAAAATGATATAGACTTACTTTCTTTTTACCGAATATTCTTATTTTATTTCAAAACAAAACTAGCATATATTAACTGCAAAATCTACTGTATTCGATTTTTCATAAAGATAGTGAGCACAATTCAGCAAAAACTAAGCATTCTTCTAATAAATATGAAAGAGAGATTTTAATTAAAAAAATAAAAGTAAAACATTTTTATACCACCAGCAACTAAACTCCCATCTCCGGTTACAATAAAAATATAAAACTGACAGTCATTTTAAAATTAATTTCATAATTAATTTAATTTTATACTTGCAATTATAAAACGATTGTTTCATATTCTAAAACATTGTAATGGTAATCAAAATAAAGCATTAGAAATTAAGTTTAATCAACAATTAAAGAGCCTCAGTGGCACAGTGGTTAAATGAAGCACTGCAGTCTCTGCTGACTTGTTCAGTAGGTTGTCAGATGGAATCCCCAGGCTCAAGGTTGACTCAGCCTTCTAAAGCCTTCACCCGTGAGGGGTGAAGAGAGGCGGGGTATAAATTCGATAAAATAAATAAATAAATAAATAAAGGTTGGTAAAATGAGGACCCAGATTGTTTGGGGGCAATATGCTGACTCTGTAACTGCTTGGGGAATGCTGTAAAGCTCTGATAAGCAGTATATAAAATCTGAGTGCTATTTCTATCCATGTTGTAATCCGCCCAGTCTTTCGGGAGTTGGGCGGCATAAAAATGTAATAAATAAATAAATTAGAAGTCTCAACCTTCATTTATATTCATACAAACACACACGCACACATACAAACACACACGCATGTGCTTCTTTAATGCAAAATAGAAGATCAGCTGCTTCATTTCATCAGGGAGCACTTTTAGAGATCAGATGAGCCAAAACAAAGGATCACATCATCGCTAGACAATCCAGCAGTTACTATAGGCCAACCTCCCAGATGACCTCAAGTAGTTGAGATCATAGAGAAGAGAACATTATCTAGGATAACAGCGAGGCCAAACAGACCTTTATAAGTAACTACTCTGCTCAGAAATGAACGATCTCCCAATTTAGTTCTTTGAAACTTTCTAATGCTAGCCTTTGCCCTTTGCGTTTTATAGAAATATTAACTTTTGAACTAGATCCATAAAAACAGCTTACTAAAACATTCAAACCTGAATCACCAATACTTGCACAGCTATTTTCAGAGAATATGCTTAAAATACAGTTGGTGTATCAGCCACAGCTAATAAAAGTTGTCCTGATCAGCATCATTCCACAAATGAGTTACCTATTTCTTCTAGAGATGAAAACCCTGCAGAGAATTGGAAGACTACTGCAACCCTGCAGTTACAATGAATAGGTCAGCATATTTATTCCTCATTCACCTTGTTACCAATTGAGACAAGAAGTCAGAAAAGTTGTGCATTTCCTAAAGATGCTACAGATTTGGCTCTCATCAATATGTGGATGAGGGATATGTGGATCCCTCAGGTTTAATTTTCTACAAATTGAATATTCTGAGTAAAAAACATAGGCAGCCCCAGCATATACTTCAGTAATCAAACCTTGTAACATGAAAGTGCACAACTGAAGCTACAGGAAGGCCAGAAGGAGATTTGGATCTAAAAACATTCCTCCAACAATATTAAAATTTGGGAAGTGTAACCCCATTCCAAACAACAATTTCCTTGAAATTACAACCAAGTTTTATTTTATGTCATAATTTTATGTTCAAATATTTTTGGTCTTGAAAAACTCTATTTGGACATTCTGCTTTAACCTTTACCCTTGTTAATCTGTTTACCAGACTCTGTACAATAAGCAGGTTATTCACCTTTTTCCTTTAGCTTCAATTTCTTAGTCCTCTTCATACCCATTTGCAGTTGCAGGCCGATATTGAACCACATCATTACCTGAAGATATTACAGAAATAGGTTTCTTCCAGAAAGTTTTCATAGTTATTGAAAAGCCCTGAGGACAGAATGGAGATAATAGTTCTGGGGGAGATAATAGCTTGTGTTTTGAGGAGCAGGTATTTGTAACTGGCACTATCTAAAATGTACTAGTCAGTCTTCAAGTCAGTTCCAATGCTTCAAGATAATAAGCTTCCACCACAATTGTCTACAGCTGAGAAGACAATAGCAATTGCCTTACCTATCCACAGGAGGTGAGAGACCAGATTATAACTGCCCAATTCTGATCCAATGTATGCTTTTAAGAAAAGAATTAAGGATCGCTAGGACATAGGAATTTACAGGCCATCAACAGGTCATGTTATTGGACACAAAACTCCAACTTCATTGACCATCATAAATTGAAATTGATTCAACAGTATCATAAGATGTACAGAAACCCATGTTGTTCATTCTACATTAGTAGAAGAATCAAGACTGATCCAAAAACACAAAATGTGATTTTATTTTAAAAAAGTGAAATCGTTATAATAAGCTGGGGTCAAGCAATCATATTTCTAAAGACTTTTTGAATACACTGTATGCAGTAGTCATTTTATGTATTGAAATAAGCCTTTTGTCTCAGGAGAGGTAAGTGGCAGATTAGACTTTTCTTTTTTTAACTTAGAATAACTTTATTGTCACTTTGAATTTACACTAACCAGCATACATTAAAATGAAATTCCGTTGCATACAGCTCTCAAAGGGTTTAAACCATCTTGTAAACCATAATCTCAAAGGGTACATCTAAACCATCTTGTAGTCCATCAATGACAACAGGAAGTCTCTGAAATCACAGTTCATAGGGCACCTCCCTGATCAAAAGAAGAGATGAAATTAACATGTTAAACATATAACATTTTGTCCCTGTGAGCAACTCTGATAGACCCATGACTGTTGGGGGTTTCAATGAAATTTCAATGCACTGGGAAACTTAATTTACTTCTAGAATATATATGCAAAGCAGCTTAAGGCAGAAAAATTGAAATGAGACTTAGATGTAGTGGTGTTTCATGCTGGTCCAATCACATCTAAAAATGCTCACTTTATAGTAGTCTGATTACCACAGAAGAAAAGTAAAGTATGTTGTTGGTTCAGGTAGAGCACAACCAATCTTCATATGTTGTTATAGTCCAATTGTATGCTTGTGGAAAGGCCTATCATTAAAAATATTACCCTGATAGTATTCAAGCATGGATCAGCTTATTCTCCTGCCGTATCTCACAACTGCTGTAGTAAACAATGATTCTACCCATCTTGCCTTCTGCTTTAGCCATAGCAATGCATCTGATAGTTGTGTTGTCACTGGATCATTCCATGTCATAATGTAGGATTGCTCTACTAATTTATGTAGTATGAAAAGTAATAATTCCCAAACTAAAATTCTGTATTGTAAAAATCACCTCATTCCAGATGTCACCAGGAGCACCCATGCAAATCTCTTCCCCCTGACCTCTGCTAAGCAGATAATTATCTTTTAAGTTAATAACGGGCTACTGTGGTACTTTCTACATTACAACTGCTTAGTATTATGAAACTGTTGCTTTTCTGCAATAACCCAAAATAGAATTGTTACTATGAGACCAAATGGCACATAATAAAATGCCACATTTTATTACAATTAATACTTGCCTCCAAAACAAAACCAAAGAAAGCTAATGCACTGCTGAATCAGAAAAGAGCATTAAATTGAGAGCAACAATATGTTTACTCAAAATTAGTCTTTAAATGATCTTGACAGTAAATACTGTAGTCTTAGAAATTCCGCTGGGGAAAAAATGGTCTTTGGTATTGTCTCAGATAGTAGTATTGAGATTGGTCATTTCATTCAATCTTTCCTGAAATAAGTTTCCTTTCTTGATTTCCATTGATCCTTAATTTTCATTTCCAATCATTCCAACCATTTCGTAATTATTTTTTAAAAACCGAATTAAGAAAGCAATGGAATTGATGAAAAGTTGATTTCACATCATAAGCTTGTGATTTTGGTTTATAATTGGAATCTGGTTCTTTCAATTGGAGATTGAGTGAGGGACTGTTTCGAGAAATAAGAAAATGTTGAGGATTGTGAAAAGAAATTAAAGGATTTTTAAAAAATAGTTAAACATATTGATTTGAGAATGGTCTAGGAAGATAGTAACTTTCCCCAGTCAAGGGGAAAGTTCCCCTTGACCATGGAAGAGAGGCGGGGTTAGGGTTAGGGTTAGGGGTGTGAATCAAATAAATAAATAAATAAATAAATAAATAAATAAACAAATAAATAAACAAATAAAGTAAACTATTTATTAGAGGTTACTTGATACAAAGTAATTCTGAACATAAGAAAAAGAGGCAAGAGAAAAACAAAACATTTTGGACAAGACCAAAAGAAGAGAAGAATTAAAGATTCCCCCAGGGAACAAAGGCATTTCTTAGCAAGTTTAAGATTTTACATCAACAGTTCTTCATGTTAATGATAAGACAAATGGAAATAAATTTGAATATTTTTTTTTAAAAATTCTGGAATATATGAATTTTGCAGAGAATTTTATAAAGTAGGTGAATTATATTTATATTTCACAGACAGCACCAATAATTGTTAATGGAGATTTAATCAAGCCATATGATATATAGTGAAATGCAAAATGGAACAAGGTTGCCCATTCTTTTCTTTATTTTAGTTCTTGAAATAATGAACAGAGGCAAAAGATGAGAGGATTGTGAGCATAAATATTAAAAAATATTATATAAGGTAATATCTTTTGTGAATGACTTGGACTTGGTTAGGGCAAACACTTTAAAGGGAAATTTGTTTCTTTATCTATACTTGTCCTGCTTTATTATGTACTTTATTATTTTTAGAAATAACTCATGGCAGCAGAAATATCTACTATTTCTTTCTCCTTTTTCTCACACATCAATCATATGAGATGGGTTAGGCCGAAAGTCACCCAGCTGGCTTTCATCCATAACATTGCACTAGAAATTACAGTCTCCCGGTTTCTAGCCTGATACCTTAACCACTAGACCAGACTAACTCTTAGTCAAACTTTTAATGAGTGAATTAAAACAATTTGGAGTGTTACTGGTTTCAAGATTAACAAACAAAAAACAAAGATGTTAACAAAAAAAGATACAAAATCAAACAGAACTACTGAATAAAGAGTGGGTTAAGATTGAGAAGAAGGTAAAATACTCGGTTATTATTGTGTCAAAGTTATCTGAAAACAACTACTGTATATACTCGAGTATAAGCCTAGTTTTTCAGCACCCAAAATATGCTGAAAAAGTCACCCTCGGCTTATA
>JANHGC010002977.1:133973-147954 GCA_027560395.1 Boaedon fuliginosus | reverse complement strand
ATTATGTCAGAAGAGAAAATGTATTTACAGTGCACAAGCTATAGAAGATATGATTCATGTTTTATTTGACAGACATTTATATGACTTGTGAGGACTGACTTTTATTTAGAATAGTTCTAATATTAATATATATAAGGAGATTGTCTCATATTCTTCAGGGATAATGTGACTGTAGTTAGTAGCACTAGAGAGATTATTGTTAAGACTACCTGCTATGATCAGTTTCCACAGTAAACTGATTTTGTACGTGTGTGCATACAAAATTTTAGTTTTAATTAAAATAAGAAGAAAATTGCAGAAAGTAAGTAGTAGTGACTCTTTGATGTTTGGGGTTTGATATAGTATTTGTTATCTAACAACAAATATTGTCTAACAACAGTATTAAAATACAATAACAGTACAATTAACCACAATCTACCTTAAAACAAATCTCTCTCATTTTGGCAGTCTTAACAATAATCTCTCTAGTACTACTAACTACATTCACATTACCCCTGAAGAAGATGAGACAATCTCCTTATATATATTAATATTAGAACTATTCTAAATAAACGTCGGTCCTCACAAGTCATATGTAAATGACTGTCAAATAAAACATGAATCATATCTTCTATAGCTTGTGCACTGTAAATACATTTTCTTTTTCTGATAAAGTATTTTCTAGAATAGCCCATATTTTATCATGGAGTCCTGCAGCAGTTTGAATTTTGCCCAATAAATTGGCTTTTTCAGGTCATATTGAGGTTTGGGGATGGAGTGTGAATGTGTTTTAATGAGCTTTTGTTCTTGATCAACTATTTTAGGAATTCAGTCTCTCTCTCTCAGTTTTGCAGGCTTCTCCAGTTAAAGATTTCCCTGGCATCTTATCCCACTGAAAATAGATAAGACCATGACAAAACATGGAATTCCATAGTTTTAAAAAGCTGGCCACCTCCTGTGAAGGGTGGAGATACGCCAAGCTGTTCTTCTAGGCAGTAGTTTACTAATTCATCAAGATCCATTTGTAGGGTCCTTTGCCAAGAATTAAGGATTCTGATTAGGGCATGAACTATAGGGGTTTTTTTAGACCTGTTTTGACAAAATAGGAAATTTAGATATTTTTATGTTCTCGTCTTGGTTTGACAGAATAAGAAATTTAGCTATTTCTGTGTTCTCTTCTTTCGTCTTCTTAAAAAGTAGCAGGCACTATTATGTTTTGTTTGCTCATAAAATAATAAATCTATTTAGTGTAAAGATAAACTGAAGCTTTTAAAGATTAACAATGGCCTATGGTTATTTCCAGTAAAAGATATTTGAACAAGTTGTGTTCAAATGATTTCAAAATCTGAAGTTTTGTTCAAAGACTCTAAAACTTGACAATTCATCTTCCCAGTCTTCCTTATTTTGTTACTATAAAATTATATTGGTCACACTCCATGCTTCATGATTACATGAAAGTAGATATAATATTGCCTGTTTTCTTCAAACCAGAACTGATGCAAAAGATATAAAAATGACTGTTATAATCAATATTGTGTTTTTATTACATTAAATTATGCATGTTTAGTACATAACATATACTTATAATACAATTGAATATTAATCCTTTTGGAGTAAATGCCAAAGCCAGCTTTTATTACAGCCTATGGGCAAGAAAGCACGATAATAAAATGCACAGGTCTGTAATTATTAATAAAACTTTAAAAATATAATGACAATCCATAAAATATCTATTTATAAAATAAATACCTGTAACTATTGTACAAATGGCAATAGTAATTTCCAACATTTATACTAAGGCTCAACAAGAATACAACAAATGATAACCCAGAATTGGGCATCCTGGAAAGATATGTCAGGGTCCCAGTCAGAAAGAAGCAGTGCCAGATAGACATTGTGCTCTCTCCCAGGATAAGTCTTTAAAATAATATACAGGTAGTCCTCAACTTACAGCCACAACTGAGGCTCAGATCCTTGTTCTTTAGTGAGACATTTGTTAAGTGAATTTGGCCCCATTTTACAACCTTTCTTGCCACAGTTGTCAAGTGAATTATTGAAGTTGATAAGTTAATAACCCGGTTAAGTGAATCTGGCTTCCCCCTTTGACATTGGCTTGTCAAAAGGTTGCAAAAGTGATCACCTGACCCTGGGACACAACAGCATCCTAAATATAAACCAGTTGGCAAGCATTTGAATTTTGATCATGTGATCATGTTACAAAGGTTGTAACTCTGAAAAAATGGCATAAGTCACTTTTTTCAATGCTGTTGTAACTTTGAACATCACTAAATAAACTAAGTCAAGGAGTATATCTGCATATCTTCCTTGATTCCTTAGAGAGAGAGAAGGAGCAAATGATTTAGGGATTCCATAGAGTTATCTCCACATTTATTTATTTATTTTATTTATTTATTAGATTTATACCCCGCCATTCTTCCCTGGTCAAGGGGAACTCGAGGCAGCTAACAATAGTATTAAAATACAATAACAGTACAATCTATTAAAATATCTAACTCAATCACACAACAACCAAAAACTCTTCCAAGGGAGGGGGAACATCAGGTCCAGGCCCGCCCACAGAGCCAGGTCTTAATGGCTCTGCAGAAGGCCAACACGGTGGGGATGGTTCATAACAGAAATATTGCTGAAAAGGGATGATTTTATAGTGCCTACTTGGAACTATACAGGACAATTCATCCAGCCCAGCCAAGGTGAAAGTCCAATTAAATTTCAGAATTAGAAATAAAAAGAGAGCTATCATGATGGCACATGCTTATTTGAGAAGAATCTATTAACAGTAGAGTTGGATATAGGGATTAAACTGGCTTGAAAATCAATATTCCAGATATGTTGTTTAAGGTGACTCCTACAATTTTCAAGCTTTAATGAACACAGATGTTCCAAAGAAAGACCTAAGGATTGGAATTTTTAATTACCCTGGTTCATTTAAACTATGAGTACCAGTGGAGTCAGACCCATAGGACAGAAAAATAATTTCATCCAGAAATTAAGGAGATAGAATAAGGCTCACAGAAACCAAATTTGTCTGTAACCATAAAACAGCATTCTTGATGTATCTTGGAACTGCAAATATTGCTTGTATAAATTTGAACTGGACAGCTTCCAAGATATTAAACTTTGAAAAAATGCAAATTGAAACACCATAAAGAAGCCGAGAGATGACCTTAGAAAGAAAATCCTTGCAAGTTAAAAGAATAAAATGTGCCCCCTTTGAATAGAAGAATCTTAAGACAGCTGTGGAGCTACACTGGGCCACAATTGCCCGATAAGAGAAATGTGCAGTCCAAGATAAGGAAGCCTGGAACTTCACCCCAAGATATTTATAAAAACATACCTGCTCTACTGGGGTCCCATTAATCTTACATTTATATAACCTACTGCTGTGTTGTGGAAACATTAACACTTTTTGATATTTACTTCAAGTTGCTCTTCTGGACAAAAGGAAGCCAGTGCACCTCTAATTTCCATCTGGGAGACATGTACAATTCCTACAATGCCTGTATAGAGCAAGGCTGGAATTGTGCAATCTACCAACATTGCAAAGTGATGATTGGAACAGTAAAGAGACTAAATTATTGAATTGATGTATAAATTAAAAGATAAGTAGGCTAGAATGCACCAAATTCTCCCTCAGAGCTTAGACTTTACAAGTGCTTTATAAAACTTCTTTTGCTCTCTGAGTAATTGAAAGGAACCTAATTTGTTGTCAGATCGAAAAGTATATCCCACACTAAGGAATACTTTCTTTCTTTATAACAGCCTGTGTTAAACCACAGTTTGAATCTCATATGAAATAGTGTGGCCCGGAGAGTGTGCATAATACACTTATAATGTGATAATATCTGTTAAAAAATAATTTGGGACCAGAATTGAAGGAGTATTTCTGGATTCAACAGAACAGATGGTCTACTCTGGAAGACCATTTATTCTGCAGGAGTAAACTGCTCTTGAGGAGCAGGTGGCAATCATGGCCAGCAGGGTCTTTCTGTAACTGCATATTGTGCTTTAGTTACGCCATTTCCTGCATTAACATTTCCTGCTCACAGTCGCCCATGACGAGGACACTTCCTGTCTTGGCTGCTGCAATGGGCTTGCCCTTGAAAGGATCAGGAAGGTTCAACTGGATCAAAATTTGGCAGCCAATTTAGTTTTGTGCACGTCTAGAATCGCACAGGTGCCACCTCTCTTGCTGGAGTTGCAATGGCTGCCAGTTTGTTTCTAGGTCCAGTACAAGGTACTGGTTGTCACCTTTAAGATCCTACATGGCCTTGGCCCAAGTTATTCGAAGTTTTGTCTTTTCCTAGTTATATTTAACTGACCCACCAGAGCAGGGAGACAGGTTATGTTGCAGGTTGCATTTCTTAAGGACATCCATTTGTTGGAAAATGGCCCTTGTCTGTGGTGGCTCCTTCCCTATAAAACATTTTTATTGTTGGAATAAGATTGGCCATATTTTGACATGGAATCCATCAAGGGATCAGTTTAATTGTTGTCACTAACACTTCGGAATTTATTGGGTTTTCTAGTGGGGTTTATTATTTATTTTAGTTTAAGCTGCCTAGAGTTCACCATGAATAATATGAACATAATAAGTAAACCTGTCCATCCATACATCTTTTTGTTATGGCTTGGGGGTGGCAGCAGTGAGCCACATTTGGGAACTTTATCATTACTTTACAATTCAGACAACAAATTGATGGTAAATGATCACTATCTTGGCAATTCTCTACATAGAAATATGTTATTAGATGAACATAAATATGTATAACCATAAAATAATCAATCACACTTATTCCTTTGGAGTCCCAGAAGGTTAGTTCCCCATTAAGTTTCTTCTAGCACAGCAATTTAATATGGTCAAGCCCAAACTATCTGTAAACTGGGCTAGCCAGAAAACTGCTATCTAAACACTGTAAGAGTTTAGTTTAGGGAAGTGAGCATTTTCTCTTTTGGAGACCCAGTGATTGGAATTAAGGCTGTTCAAAGATATAGAGAAAGCAATCTGATTTAATTGCAAACAGCAAGAAAGCTTTGATGAGTTAACTTCTTTAGCTGCTTAGTGCTTACACACCTCTGTCAGCAGTTACATTGACACGTTCATTGGGTTGTGATTTATTGTTAGTCCTGAAGATTGTTGCCTCACTTAAGTTGTTTGATTGGGTTTCAGCTTCAAAAAAGACAGACAGTCTTTTGGTACATTTTTGGGCAAAAATGTCAATGTATTTTTAATAGATCCAGATTATTTTTAATGGAAACTAATTGCTTGAACAATGAAATAATAGTGTTATGAGCAAACATTGTTTTTTTATGAAACTCAATTGAGTTGTCCCATGATAGTCCCAGTACTTATCTTTCTGTGATATTTATTTCCTGTTTTACTTTGTAATATTTTATTAAGTTTGAATATTATACATTAAAATACAAACTAACATAAAAGGGAAAGAGAATGACAAAACAAATTAAAGTGATGAAAATACATGAAATACATATCTTGTCCTTATTTTCTTTAGAAGAAAACTGGAGCTGAAGAGTTAGCTAAAGAATATCAGGAGATTGCTGAAGTTGAATTAAATCAATTCTAAGAGAAACAGAAAACTCTAATAATTATTGTTTTTCTATTTTTTTTATTTTTTATTTGTAAGTCCCATGCAAGAATCTCAAATTTATTATAGATGGGAAATGGGGTTATTTTACTTACTGCTTCCTTTAGTAGAAAACTTTATTCATTTTTGGTTGTTTGGTTGTCTTAGAATAGTGCTGTGAGCCAGTACTGACTGTATGATATTGCTTCCTTTTCTCTATTATTTTTCCCCAAGTCACGGGTTCTTTTCTTCTCAGTGTCTAACTTCTATCTTTTTTTTCTCTTGAGGATGTTACAGATGTATATAAGTGATACAGTTTTCTTACTTTAACCAGCCTAAACCAAGAAGGCAGAAGTTCATAGAAAATGATATTAATAGGTTGCTACCTATTAATTTGTTCCTACCATAATATGCTAAATATCATTTAAATATAGCCCATTTTCACTCTGAGATTATTTCAGAGGTGCAACATTTGTCTTCTTCCCAAAGGTCCATATAATGATATGAATCTTATCCCTTAGCCGCTATTTGTAGTTTGCCATTTGTACTGTTTGGTTCCTCTTTATTCTCTAAGGAAAACTTGGATGCAGTCTTATGTTGGACTGAACTTGAAAAAAGGATGTACAAATTTCATTTTCTTGTGACCAGGGCTATAATATTGAATTTTTATGACTGCAAGTAAAGGAGTCACAGTGGTGCAGTGGTTAGGATGCAGTATTACTTCTGTTGATCACTGGCTCCCAGCAGTTTGGCAGTTTGGGTCTCACCGGCTCAAGGCTGACTCAGCCTTTCGTCTTTCCAAGGTCGGTAAAATGATGAGCCAGATTGTTGGGGGCAATAGACTGACTCTGTAAACTGCTTAGAGAGGACTGTAAAGCACTGTGAAGCAGTATATAAATCTAAATGCTATTTCTATATGTTTCAAAGTTCATTTCATGTTCATAGAAACTTATATAAAAAAAAACACCTTTAGATATGTGTTCTTCAGCTTGACTTTGATCAACTGGAAACCCACATATACAAAAACTATATCTCCCATAAAAACTATATGTATGCATTTAAATATCAGAAAAAGAAATTTCTTGATTGAAAATGCAACTCAGTGACCCATAAAATAATATAAGTATGCATTTAATAGCAGGGAAAGAAATTTCCTGATTGAAGATACAACTGAATGACCCATCTTGATTAATTTTATACTCAGCTATATACACATTTTTTCGTAACTAGTGCTCAATTATTTCCCACTGATTTTTCTTGATAAAATCAATATATTAATATAAATTATATATAAAAATATCTAAAATATTGGATCTTCCCACAGCATCAGGGGGTTGTTATGGAATTTTATATAGGTTATATAGGCAAAAATTACACAGCCATTATTATATGATTAAATTCTTAGAACAGATAGGCATGGTTTTTCATGTGTTCTTTGTTTCTCATCTTGCAGTGCATTCTCATAGTATTCAATATTCAGCCATTCTATGGCTCTGCAAAGCTATAGTGTACTTCAGCTTGATAAAGGTTTCATAAAAGTATTCATTTGAAGTAGCACCTAAAGGAAAGCAGCACTTTGAAGCATCTAAGTAGAGCAATCCTGAATCCTGAATCTGAATGAATAAAAAAAAGTGTGGGGGGGCTTTTAGTGCAGAAAATTCATGAGCGGCAAGCCAAGTGAAATGGCCAGGCAGACTGAGATGGAATGTTTGATATTTCAAACTCAAGCCAGGAGCAGCTTGATTTTTGAACTTGAATCAGGTTACTATGGTGGTTTCGATCAAGGCAATGTATTTAATGTTGTTTATTTCTGAGCTGATAAACAACAGTTTTTTCTAACTGAAAGCCCATTTTCCCATATGCATTATCAATTCAGTCACAAATAAAGCAATGATTACTAAGATATGACTGTAATCTTAGGTGTCTGGATTTAAGGAGGGCTGTCCATTTTGTTTTAAATATTTCTCTATATTTGAGAGAATAAATAGAAAGCTAGACTATTTGAGATCAATTCTAGCATTCAGGCTTCTTGCCGAGAGCCAGTTTGGTGTACTGGTTAACAGCACTGGATTTGAAACAGCAGACAGGGAATACTGATCCTGTCATAGGCACAATGCCAGTATCTTGGGCAATTCACTCTTTCTCAGCTCTAGGAAGAAAGCAATGGCAAACTATTTCTGAAAAGCATTGCCAAGAAAACTGCATGAACCTGTTCATGTAATCACCAGGAGGGAAGAGTTAGTAGAAGGCATTAATATATATATATATCTTGGCCTGATGGCCATGTATTCAAATACAGATGAGACGTAAGAAAGATGCAGAAATATATGGATTTTATAAGGAACCCCAAGAACTGGACCAGGTATTGTTAGGGACAGATGATAAATCAATACAGAAAATTTATAATTACTTGTTGAATTTTAAAATGGAAGAAGAATATGTAAAAGAAACCATGATAGTATGGGCAAATTTTTTTAGGGGGGCGGGGGTTTGGCATAGAGTTGCCTGCTTGGGCAGGGGGGTTGGACTTGATGACCTACAAGGTCCCTTCCAACTCTGTTAATATATTATTGATTGATTGATTGATTGATTGATTTGATTTATACCCCACCTCATTTCCCCGGTCAAAGGGAACTCGAGGCAGCTAACAACAGTTTAATATAAAAACAATTAATACAATTTAAAAATATTAAACAACAGTCAACAACATTCAAGAGGGAGAGGTAGTCAATTCCAGGCCCTCCGACAAAGCCAGGTCTTTGTGGCTTTTTGGAAGGCCAACAAGGTGCGTATTGTCCTAATCTCATGGGGAAGCTGATTCCAAAGGGCCAGTGCTGCCACAGAGAAGGCTTTAGCACGGGAGGCCGCCAGCTGACACTGTTTGGCTGATGGGACCTGTAGCAAGCCAACTCTGTGGGACCTAACTGGGCGCTGGGAGGCATAAGGTAGCAGCAGGCGGTCTCACATTTGAGCCCAAAATTTCTGCTGCTAAGATGTTAGGTGAGTTTTGCTTCATTTTACAGCTTTTCTTACCACAGTTGTTAAGTGAATCACTGCAGTTGTTAAGTTAGTAACGTGCTTGTTAAGTGGATCTGGCTTCCCCATTGCCTTTGCTTGTCAGAGGTCGCAAAAAGGGGATCACGACCCTGGACACTGCAACTGGCATAACTCTGAATCAGTTGCCAAGCGTCTGAACTTTGATCACGTGACCAAGGGGATTTTGCAAAGGTCATAAGTGTGAAAATTTTTCATGTCACTTTTTTTTAGTGCCTTTGTAACTTTGAATGGTGAGTAAATGAACTGTTGTAAGTTGAGGACTACCTGTATAGTAGGAGCTTATGAACTGGCCATTGCAGACAAAGGAGGTTAAGAAGGTGGCCGGCCTCTCTTCCTGTGAAGCTGCAATCTAACCGAGTTTAAGTTAGAGAAGTGTCTCTCAGGCGCAGCAACTTGAAGCTAAGTGGACTAACTCCCAAAAGCTTTCTGGCTGGAGAATTCTGGGAGTTGTAATCCAGATTGAGAAACACAGGATTAGAGTAATAGTGGGCCTTCTAGCATAAACACTTGTTTGTCAATACCGTTTTGTGTAAAAAAAATAATAATCCAGGATTTAATTCAGCATGAAACTGTTGGCCTGGCCTACATAAATTAAATATTTTACCATAGTGCAGAGAACTACAGTAGATAGTTGACTGCATCACATGACATGATGGAAAGTTCCTATTATAAAATATTTGTAATATTTTAATCTTCTGTTACCCTGCGCTAAACATAAATTGGAAGATTTTATCATGCTTGACATGTTTTGTTTGTAATCATTATTAACTACTGGAGAAGGCTGGGGAGGGAAGGAACAACAAGAATGTAAAGTAAACTAAATTCTTTCCTACTAATTAATTGTAAGAAAGGGTGTAAATGGGCATCAGGCAGAACAGATAAACTTTCCAGGGGATAATTGATTCTGGTTTACCCTAGTATATATTTTTTTCTGCACTACCTTTGGGCAGCTTGCTCAGGTTCAGTGCTGAGAGGCTCCAGTTTCTCCTGACCATGATTGGTGGTTGTCTTCTATTCTTGTTACCAGACAACCCCTCTTTTCTCCCCACACCCAGTTGGGGCTTCAGGCAAATTGTTCTTGCCTCAAAAGGAGAAGAGCTCTAAACAGTTGTTCCATTCATTAACAAGGCAGCTCCAACGATCACCTTAAGGAGAAAAGAGATAGTAATCCAGAGTCCAGATAAAATAAAAACCCAAAGCACCTTTGTTGGATCGCTGGCTGAAGCTGTAGATAACAAGAGCTACTACCCCATCCTTTGGGCAAGCAGTTCTGAGTAGTTCTGATATTAATTTCAGCTTGTTCTCCTTTCTCCAGTCTATTTAGCAAACTGAAGCAACATTCAGGGATGTTGGTGGCTTCCATGGAATTAGAAAGTAGAGAGCAATAATGCTGGGGATTCATCAATATACGATAGGATCCCACTCCAAAACTCTGAATTGGATCCCAGATAATTTCCTATAGATTTTAAACAGCCAAAGGACAAGACAGAATCTAGTGGGACTCCATAGGATTACCTTTCTGGGCTCATCCTGACAAGATGGACAAGAACTACAAAATATTCTGACCCACAATCCTGTCATGCTGATCAGTAGGCTTCTATGGACATGGTTAAAGTCCAGGAAAAGTCCATCTCTCAAGGCAAACAAAAAAGTACCAGGAGCATATCCTGAACAAATCCAGAAATGAATCCAGAACGTCCATTTCATCCAGGTGCCTCTAGAGCTACAAGGCTGTCACTTTCTCAATCACGCTGCCCAAGAATGGAAAATCTGAGGCTAGTCTACCGATTGAGAAAATTTTGAGGTCAGGCAACAATAACGTTTAGTGAAATCTTTCTCCTTAAATATTTTAAAACTGCCTCCATTAAGCAAGTCAGAATGCACCTGTCATTCAAGGGCTTATGCGTGCATATGCACAAAACAAGACAAACATGGGTTTTAAGAAATGTCTTAAGATTGCAGGTCTACCTTTTTTCTTTGAGTGACATATAGGTGGCCTGATTTAAGAATAGTAAGTCTATTGTGGAAGTCTAAGACAGTAATTATGCTGTATGCCCATAATGGACCCATGGCCCCGTGTTAACCTGTACTCAATAATAGCTGAAATATATTCAGCTCAATGAAAACCTACATTAGCCCAATGGAATTTTCCATGCACAGGATTTCCCTTGGTGCACGTGCTATTTGTTTCAGATACTCAGATGAAGAATTTCCTTTCCATGCTCAGAGAGAACTGAGGTAAAAGTGGATGAAAGAACATTTAATTTTCCTTCAATTTATCATATGCTCACTTCAAGATGCCACCCAATTACATTTTACCTGGTCTTTCCTTCTTGATAAGGCATGTGGGGAAAAAATAGTCTGACCCAGCTACCTAAAATCTGCCTCTCTGCACTTAAAAGCAAATTTAGTAATATGCTGCTAGTACTTGCATGCAGATAATGTATCACTGCAGCACACTTTTGCATTATCGTTCGATGTGTTCACATGTGTTTTTGGGATAGTCACTTTCAATTTAATGTGAGAAAATCTTCAGGTCTGGGAATATGTCTGCACTCCCTATTTCTACATCTGGAGTACTTTGAGGCCAACAAATTCTTAACATAAAATGAGGAAGACATAGAGAGAGAAAAAAAGTGTGTGGGGGGAATGAAAATCACGTGAACACACATCTCTCAGTTCACATTCCTTTTATGCAGGACCTATCAGAGCCATCTTTTCTATATCCACTTATCAGGAAAAGAAATTGGTAGCTTAAGTGCATAGTGTTCATTTTAATTGATTTTTTTTCTTCTGGTAGGCCACAAAATTCTGGACTGTACACAACAGTCAGGACAGAGAAAGGTAGCTTATGGTGAATAAGCAGGGGAGGAAAATGAGTGTCCTTGCTAAGGAGTTGATCTTCCAATGGGACCTGGGCTACTTTACTCGATTAGCTAACATAATGCAACTTCTCCCCTCTGGGATTTTGACCAGTGTTAAATCTTCCCCTAGGCATGTAACTTTCAGTGGGTCATTCCAGCCTTGGAACAGCTGAGTCACAAAAGGGAGCAGAGTCACACGAAATGATTTGAAATGTGGGTGAAGGACAAACTTTAATTAAGTAGTTCTGTTATTATAGCTAGCTAATTATTTCATAGAACCGTGCAGTACTTCAATTGCGCATGGCTCAAGCGTTACTCAGTTGAAGAGCCTGTTTGGTGAAGGGACACAGGTGTTGGTCTTGAAACCAAGAGATAATGAATTCTATAATAGTTCTCCCTTGGAAAACAGGCTGAGTGATTTTAGGCCAGTCACCCTCTCTCAGTCCAACCCACCTCACAGGGTTGTTGTTATGGAAAAAATAAGAGGTGGGAGCATTAGGCATGTATGCTGCCTTAACAAAATATAAAGACAGGATAAACCATAAACTGGAGTTGGAGTCATGAAATCCTGCCTCTTTAAGTGCACCTACAGCAGTGCTTAAAAGATTCTACATACAACCTTACGAATTTTCAGTATTTCTATACACATACAAACCCCCTTTTGCCACATACAAATAGGTAGCTTTGGTTCATTTGGTTTGGTTTGGTTCATAAATGAACAAGTATAATTTTTTGGACTTGTTTTTTTAAAAATGTAAACATTTAAGTCATAAGTCATTTTTTTCAGTACTGCTGTAACTTCAAGCAATCGCTGAACAAAGGTCATAAGTCTGGGTTTTTACCTCTAGACAAAATCTGCATCCAGCTGTAGTCCTAGCTGATCTGGATTTTAGAAAAGCATTTGATACAGTTCCATGTAATGTGCCCATAAAAACATTGTTCAGGCTAAGGCTTAACCATTTGATGTTTCAGTGGATAGAAGTTGGCTCAGGGATTGATCCCAGTGTGTGATTGTTAATGGGCCTCTATCTGAATAGAGACCAATCACACGTGGTGTACCACAAGGATCAGTCTTAGATCCTGTTCTGTTCAATGGGTTTGTTAAGTGATATATCATTTAGACTTATATACCTCTTCACAGTGCTTTATAGCTCTAAGTGGTTTTACAGAGTCAGCATATCTCCCCCCCGCCCAACAACCTGGGTCCTCATTTTACCCACCTCAGAAGGATGGAAGGCTGAGTCAACCTTGAGCCTGTGATCGAATGGCTGGGAGCCGGTAGGAATAGCCTGCAATGCTGCATTCTAACTACTGCACCACCACGGTTCATGGATACAACGGAAGGATTGCTAGATAAGGTTTGTCTTCTTGCTGATGACACAAGTGTGTAATAGATTTGATGTTCCTGGGGGTATTCATAATACAGAAAACCATTTGGCACTGTTGGAAAATTAGTCAAAAGTGTGGAGACCATAACCCTCAGGGTTATTGCTGTGGGGAAAACAAGAGGAGGGAGGAACATTATGAATTTTTGCCGCTATGAGTTATTTATAAAAATAAAAACCTAATAAATATATACATAAAGCTTGGTAAGGTTCTAAAGCAAAACTTTAATAAATTAATATGCATGCCCAGCAGAAGTACAAAAAAACAACTGAAAACCACAAAGCCATTTTCATTCATTCAGTGTTGCCATCTCTAGCTGGAAATACACTAAAAGGCTTTACCTAAAATGGCAATTGGAATATGTTTCTGGTACATAAACATGTATTTCTGGAAGTTAAATAAATGTTATGAATCCAACAAAAGTTATCCTTCAAGTAAGAAAAGAATGACAGGAGATGTCAATAAACACTTAGAGGTTCTGGTTCTCTGGAGTTTGTTCCCCCCGCCCCCTCTGAAAGACCAATTACAAAACAGAGCAGGAAACCACCACAGATTGACACTGAGAAACATGCTAAATCACAGTCACAGACTATTTCAGAATTCAGATGCTGACTCCTTCTCCTGTGCCCTTTGTAGGAGAAGCCTCACAAAAGAGGTGAGCAAGAAGCAGACCAGGTTAAGAGAAATTCTGGACTAGGATGAAACAGCCCACACAGCTATAAATCCTGGGAAGCAGAGCAAATGATCACCTCTCCCCAATATCTTCTGTATGGGCAAAAGCAACATAAGAAACACCTTTCACACAGCACAACCTCACAATAAGAATTCAGCCGCAGGAGCTGGCTCAGTTATTCACAGTCCTCCGTTTTTTCTCGCCATCCACGAAGAAACACTTGCACACGTACTCCAAGTTCAAAATAAAATATCTTCATTTTTTATAAGCATCTCCACCACCAGTCTCTGATAACGAATATCATTCAGGGCAGCCATTGCATCCAGCCCGGGTGCTCGCATAAGGGTTGGTCCAAAAACAATGCCAAGATTTTCTGCATTCATGAGGTTCTTTTTTTCATGGAGAGTTACCCTGGAACA
>JANHGC010002977.1:85399-102069 GCA_027560395.1 Boaedon fuliginosus | reverse complement strand
CAAATAATAATATAAATTGTAAAAGATACAACAACATGGTCATAAGTGGGATGAGGTAGGTATTAAGAAGGGTGAGAAGAGTAATAGTAACACAGTCTTAGTAAATAATTTGACGTGTTATGGGAATTAATTGTTTAGAAGAGATGGCATTCGGGGAAAAAACTGTCCTTGTGTCTAGTTGTTTTCTGAATTCTGAAAATTAAATATAGAGAATGCTAAAAGAAATTGAACTCAACAATGCCCAGTAAGAAAAGACTGTTCTTTCATCAATCTAGGAAAGACTGGTCCAAATATAACAAGAATTGCTCCATTTTCTCACAAAAAACATACAGGTTTTGAGTGGAATTTTTCTAAGATGAAGCAACTCACTGTTACTGAGACTTCCCCATTTGTGTTACACCATAGCAAAATCAGCTTCTATTGAATCTGCAGGACAAATTGTAATCGACAAAAGTCAAACTCTTCCCTTCTTTTAGTTAGTAGGGACAATGTGTTGGTGAAAGAGTGTGAAATCTTTGCCCAAGATTTAAGATGTCTGTGACTGCTTCGTGGGGATACTTTTCCTTTCCAGATCCATTTTTCAAACTACTTGCCCTTGAGCCAATATTAGGTTCTTAATAGTTACTCCCATGATGATCATCTCTATTTATAAAATCTCTTGAAATCTGCTTCAAAAGAAATGAGATTACACAAGATGTCTGAGGGTAAGCCACAAGGTGTGAACAAGGCTTGGAAATAATTCAGAAATAATTTGACTTTATAGCAGAAAGCCATAAGCAAGAAAGGAGGTTATAAGAAAATTCTGGGAGGATGGATGCCGACATGCAAGAGATAGAGAGAGAATCTGTTGTAAAGCTCTGATAAGCAGTGTATAGCATCTGAGTGCTATTGCTATCTCTGTTGTAAGCCACCCAGAGTCTTTCAGGAGTTGGGCGGCATAAAAGTGTAATAAATAAATAAAATAAAATAAAATAAAATCAATCAATCAATCTCCCTCTCCCAGCAAACAGCAAGGTCAGCTTCAGCGCAGCCTGATTAACATAAGCAGCTGATTGTCGGTTGGATCGGCCTCCCGACGATCAGCTGTTTCAGGCTGCAGGGATTGCCATAGCCTATTGCCGTCTCCACGTGCCCCATTTTCGGCCTCTGCATCCCGTTTTCACCCTCTGCATGCCCTATTTTTGGTCTCCACACGCCTGATTTTTGGTCCATTCCAGGTAGCAGGGATCAGTATGGGCAGAAAATGGGGCGCATGGAGGCCGAAGACGGGGCACACGGAGGCCAAAAATGGGATGTGAAGGCCAAAAATGGGGCACGCAGAGGTGGCAATAGGCTATGGCAATCCCTGCAGCCTGAAACAGCTGATGGCCTGGAGGCCAATCCAAGTGACCATCAGCTGCTTGTGCTAATCAAGCTGTGCTGAAGCTGAAACAGGCTGTTTTCTGTAAGGAGGAAAATTGCTGGGAGGCAGAGGCCAAACAGTGGGGGCCGGTGGAGGGCGGGGCTTCAGCAACGTTCACTGTAAAAGACACACAGACATTTCTACCCACTTTTGGGGATGGAAAAACTGCGTCTTATACTCTGAAAAATACGGTATGTATGTATGTATGTATGTATGTATGTATGTATGTATGTATGTGTGTGTGTGTGTGTATGTATTTGTGAAGCCATTAGCTTGAAACAATAAAAGTGAACAGCTTTTGTTCTACTTCTGTGCTATAATGTCAGAAATTGAAGATGATATGAGATGGGAGAGGTTTTTGGATTTTAGAAATAGAAATGCAGCAATTAGTGCTTTATGTATGTATGCCTAGAGCAGTAATTCAGTCTAGACTCAGTGCAATTCTGAAAAATTAATATTTCATTCAAATTGGAAATGTTCCTTATTACACCTATATAACATGGCAATTTTAACACAATCACCTTGAATGTTCAGAAATAAGAAAGCCACAGTAATGTCCACCAAAGTGAACTGCTACAAATGAAACATGGGAATTGGGCTTATTATTAAAAAATGCCATGACATTTAACAAATCTAACATCATCCTTTCCTGTGAAGATGCTTCACCGGTATCAAATTTTTGTAGTTTTTTTCACAAGCATATAAACGACCTTAACTAGGATAACGTATTTATACTGTAATTAAAACGGTTTAGGTAAAATTATCTGTTCTGTTCTTGAATATTTATATTTACTCAGTCAATTTATCATTTGCTGATCTTCCCCAAAGTGGCTGATCTTCCCCAAATAAATGCATATATAAAATTATCCATTCTGTGTTGTATGAAATTGTCACCACGCTGTCAGCTTCATTCTGCAATGAAATGATCTAGTTTTGCCAACAGCTATTGTTTTAAATGATATCTAAAGTTGTCATCAACCACATGATGAAGGATTATGTCCTATTAGTTTTTACAAACAGCAAGTATATGATTGCCTTCCATTGCCTTCCATAGACAGACTCTATTGCCTAATGGGAAAGCAGAAGGTCATATGCACTCAAAATAATCCTTTCTGTAATATGGAAAACTGATGCAGTTCATGTCAATAATATGTTGCCTGGATACATGGTGCAACTCCATGAACTGTCATACCTATTGGAATATCAATATGAAATGGTCACTTTCTTCTCTCAAATAATTACCTCTAGATAATTATCTCAAGAGTTTGAAATTATATTGGGAAACTCTGTATGTACAGAAGATATCCTGTTGAAGGGTCATGCAGTAGGATGCTGCTTTTAAAAGAAAAGAGCATGAAGAAGAATTGAACTTGGCCTTAGCACTCTGGTTCTATTTGAAAGCTCTATGCTTTTGTAACAAATCAAATTTGGACAATTGCTTCTCACCCCATCCCACTTTATTCTGGCTTTAGTCCTGGAAAACAAGCAACATCAGAAAGGTATTGGCAGCTGAATACTTTTTCCTTCTTAAATGGCAGCATGCCTTTTGTCTTCCTTATTTCTCTGAATAAGAACCAGCCAGATTAAACTCTACATGAATCCAAAGATCCAAGGCTGACTTTTCATAGGACTCAGCACTATGCTAAACAGGGACACACATGCAAAAAACACCTGATCAGACCATCAGTTTCATCCCCTCTCCCACACAGCAAAGCCCTGTTTGATGAAACAGATTTTCTCTTGAAGTAGCTGACAAACAGTGCAAGGCTGATTAGTCTGCAAGGTGCTGCAGAGCTGGAATATAAGTAGCTTCAAAGATAAGGGTGCCTCGTAATTAGTTAACAGGGCTGGGCAGAGCTTTAACAGAGTCTTCACTTCAGCAAAGCTTTGACTGAGACATCCCTTTGAAGCAGCTGGCAAAGCAACATGCCTTCTGCTTCTAAAGACTGAAGGAAAGATATTATGTGGCTTTGTTTTTGTGATATTTGGATGCTGAAACTGCTAGTCAAAAGAAGGCAGCATTGGGCATCCCTCCCAAGTTATGCCCCGTTGTCAAGGAGCAATAATTTTAGGCCTGAAGTAGGCAAGTGTTGCCCTGAAGATGAAACTCAAATACTTTGGCCACCTCATGAAAAGGAAGGACTCACTGGAGAAGAGCCTAATGCTGGGAGAGATTGAGGGCAAAAGAAGAACGGGGCGGCAGAGAACGAGGTGTCTGGATGGAGTCACTGAAGCAGTCGGTGCGAACTTAAATGGACTCTGGGGATGGTAGAGGACAGCAAGGCCTGGAGGATAGTTGTTCTTGGGGTCATGATAGGTTGGACACGACTTTGCTACTAACAAGACAAGCGTTGAAAGAATATAATTTGCAGAAATAAGCAAAGCTGCTTTAAAACACATTTGTAAAAGTTATTTAATAAAAGAGAAATTGTTAAAAGTCAATATGCTAGCCAGGTATCCATGTTATCTATATCTCCCTCATCAGTTAGATGTCTAAACCATCAAAGAGATTTAACGGTAGTAGTAGATCAAAAGAAAAGTAAAGGGCAAGATCTCTACTACAAGGAGGACCTGCAACAGCTTCCTACACACAGTCTGCTCCAATGTTTCCAAAGCATTTGCTTTGTTCCTGGAAGGACCAGAAAAATAACTAAGACTCTCTCTGTTTCTGTCTGTCTGTCTCTCTCCCTACCTCCCTTCATCACTTCTCTCTCTCTTTCTCTCTCTATCTGTGTGTGTGTGTGTGTGTGTGTGTGAGAGAGAGAGAGAGAGAGAGAGAGAGAGAGAAAATCTCTGCAATGCAAAGTTCCTTATGAAAGCAAATTTTGGCCACCTCCACAGATCTGCTAGCTAAGCCTATCTCCTTTTATGTTAAAAAAATAGCTGATTCATTACATCTGCATGATTCTGAAGGATCACTTTTCCAATTATGAAGGTATCTAGATATCCAGCAACAAGAGCATTTCCTGGTCCATGATGTAAGCCATTTATTTTAGGAGCTGCTCTGGTCCTCTTCCCCTTTTAGTAGAGTAGCCAAAATGCTGCCCTTTCACTTGTCTTTTAATTAATTTATTTATTTATTAGATTTTTACCCCACCTCACTTCCCTGGTTAGGGGAAACTAGAGGTGGCTAATTGTTTAACTTTAGTTCTAATATCTGGCTAACACTTTTTATTCTGTATGCTGTAGTTTAAATACAGTGGGCAACCTCTGGGTGTTTCATTGAACTGGAAGCAGAATGAAAAGAAAGAAGTGCTGAACTGCAAACGGACATTTAACTTAATCTTTTTTTCTGGCCTGGAAAGTGGTCCCTACTTGTCAACCAGGTCGCTGAACTTATTTATTTATTTAATTTTTTAATCCCACCTTTATTACTTTCTAAGTAACTCGAGGTGGCGAACACACAGAATACTTTTCCCTCTGGTCCTGAAGCTCTGCCCCACCCCTTGCAGTTGTGTGACAGCATTTCATGTGTTCAGCAACTAGCCTGCATTTACAGCCATTTGTAATGTACCCCAGTCACATGATCATAATTTATGACTTTTTTTGCCAAAAATGCCCCAGAGCAGACACATTGGGTTTGCTTATCAACTGATAATTCATTTAATAATGATGGTGATTTTTTAATAACTGTGGCAAAAATGTCATAAAATTGGGTCAGTCGTGTGATGACCAGCTTTATAACCATCAAGACTCATTACTGTAATGAGGCGACACCATTATGGTCATTAAGTCAAAAACTACCTATATTTGCATTTTGCTTCAACAAATTCTTGTTTTGAAACGGCATCCTGTTGGATCTATTGTTCTTTGATGGCAGAAGAACAGTAGTGTTCGTTTTCCTTCATGATATTGGACACCTTTACTTCTACTATTTTTAATAAGTAGTGTTATTAAAGTCAGTTTCTGTCAATATCCTATGCTTTTAATAAAACAGTATTAAAGGGGAAAGAAGAATAAGGAAAATGTAGCTTTTGTGATTAAAAAAGCAGCAGTCAGAATGAATGATTTCCCCCCCATTCTATTTATCATCTGATTACATATGTATATCTTTCATCTTCAGTAACCTGCAGGAGAATTTACTGTCTTTCAAAGCAGATGAATTAAATGATGAAATATTTTTAAGACTTGGAAAAGTATAACTTTAAATGAATTACTTACTCTTTTTTCTACTATGTCATTGTCTCCCGCAGAATCTTTGCCATCAACCATATCTCTCACAGCCACAGGATGTTTCTTGTTTGCTGGCTCTCTGTTTAAAGTTGTATATCCTATGTGTTCATAAATTGGATTTATGGTCATCTTGGCAATGTATTCCGCTGCCTTGGTTTCAATATAAAGGGTGATCAATCCATCTGTCACCAGGTCGTGGATAGACTCAAAACGTTTCTCTCCGACAAAGTGTTTTCCATCATAGTAGAGTCTGAAGTTTCTAGTTTGATTTCCAAATCTGCCTCAATGGAACAGAACAATACATATATACATTAAAAATAGACAACTCTGGGCACAATGTTTTCTAAAAAAAACTAAGACTAGTACATTCTCTTTATGGTTTTTGTATGCAGGGTACAAAATGGTTAGTTATTGCTCTCAATCATCAGCTTCTGTTACTTTACCCAAATCAGTGTCTCATTATAACCATGGGCCTAAAGTCAAAGAGATGTTTGGTTCTGAAAATATGTGATTTGTTACTTAATGATCCTGAAAAGAAATTGACATGTATTTCTTTTAGAGAAAAAATGTGTTTTGTTCTTCAGTAAAAGGAAACATTGCCATAATAGAAATGTCTCTGTTGCAAAATATTATTGCTAAAATCTTATGTAGACGTATATTTTTAACCCTGTTATCTTTTTGCAGGAAAAGGTCATGTAGATGGGGTCAAGTTCTGGAGGTGTGTTCAAAAGCAACATGCTATAACAGACTGCTCATGGGACAGTCTAGGCCTAAGTAAACTTATGGAAGAAATTTCTCCATTTGAACATAATATGCTTTTGAAGCTCCATCAAGAAATCTTATTCAGATTTTCATTTGTAGTTTAGAAGAATCAATATGCTTTTGTATATTTGTCTTTATGAGTCACCCAGAGTTAGCCTGTGTCCTGGTTGAATAAAATAAAATAATGAAATAATAAAATAGTTTGCATTAGTTCCCCAATTTCTCTCACTTGATTTTCCATCCACCAATCAACTATTGGTTTACACTAGATTTGTTCAATGGATTAGAATCTATGATAAATACCCACACATGTACATATAAGTATATTAAACGTACTATAAAATATATATTACTACCATTATTGACAAATCTTCACAATGATTAACATCAGATAATAACAGCTTTCATCATATTTTATTTGAATTAATTTAAGAAAGGGTTTTTTCCCCACCAAGGAATGTAAGTATTCTACATTTGAAAATCTTATTATGTCATTCAAGAAATGTAGAAGCATTATAACAGTTCTGTTTATTAAACAGGAACATAAGTATATATAATTGTGCATACTTTATATAATAATGATTGTTTAAAAAATATCGCAGAAACATATCAAAGACCTTGACATTGTCTTCAAGACATTTTCAATGAACACCTTATGTGTTTATTTGGAAGTTAAAACGAATATCTTAGCTGTATTAAAAATTGCTTTCAATTGCTGTCTGGTTTTTATAGCTGATCAGAAGAATGGACAACTGTCCATAAACTGGAAAATGGCATTCTGGCTTAAAAAAAAATATTGAGTCCTTGCATCTTGAGTTTCTGATCAAGCAGTGGGAGTCAAAAGGATTTAGAGACAAAAAAACTGACTGCCAAATTTCTTTTTATTTCAATGGAAAAGAGCAGAGTGTAGGGTTGAAATGACAGCAGAAAAAGCTTGCCAGAAGGACAGAAATGAAATGTTACAGTCTCCTCCAACCAGTGATTCCAACTGGGGAGAAAATTGGCCATAGGATGGGAACGAAAGAGAAGAAGTACTTGATATTTCTCCGGCCAAGATTTTTGTTTCTGTAAGATACTGTATGGCTGTAACTTGTATTAGTAAATGCCATGAAGACTGGAAAAGTAGGAACCTTGAGGTATTCCACCCCCCTCTCAATATTTCCCTATAACACAATAATTACGTCTGAAACTTTACAGAGAGGGAGGGAGGGAGAGATTTTCAAAAGATGGGAGTTTTATGACCTGGTCTGCCACTTTGTTAATGACAAACAGCTCAAAACGTCAAGCAACCTATTAACAGAATGGCTTAGTCACGCTCAAAAACAATTTACCCACACTGGCTGCCCCAGGAAGAATGACAGTTGCTTATTTTAATACTCATGCATTAAGAGGGCTTGGAATGTATTCCATGATTACTAACTGGGACACACACGTGGACATGGGTTATATGACATAGAAAAATTGACAAAGTATGTATAATTGTAATTCAAATTTTCTCATATGGCTAAAATAGCATTCTTTTTACATTGTAACATTTACAACGACATAAGAATGAAATGCTTATGTATGACTTCTACATTCTCCAAATTCGTACAACCCTTCCAGATTCATTCATTCTCGGTTTAATTCGTGATATCATTACTGCAGGAACATTAGGATGGAGTAATTCACACTTTTACAGCTCTTGAAATATCTAATAAAATTTGATTGTTAATCCAAGCACACAACATTTGTCTTCATCTATTTTTATACAGATTTTAAAGCACAGTAGTTTTGATATTGACAAAACAGGGATGATCACATCTGAAGGTCTTCAACTTCGCAGTCAAATATTAATCTACCACAGGAATAATGCATAAATCAGGCCAGGAACCAATTGCAAGAGCAGGTGCATGTTAATTTAAAATATTCCCTGGTTCCCTCCCCCACCCCACTCCATTTTAAAAGGAATTGGTGTGTCTTTATTAGTTGAACAAGTGATTAAAGTTACTGTCCCATCACATGTCAAGGACAATCTCTGTTTTAATGCTATGTATTTTTGCATGCTCCAAAATGAATTAAGATAGAAATAAAAAGTATGCTTTAGATTTCTTCCCTTAATTTTGTGAGACTTGCATAATGTACAACCCACCATTCCCCAAATGTGAAGATCTAAATGAACTCTAAATAAAAGAATGTCTTTATCAACTGTTCTAATTACTAATATATTGCACTAGATTTAAAGTTAAACTCTTGTATTTCAATAATTTGTTTTAGTTATGCTATATTATCTGCCCCCAAAGCATTATATTAGTGGTTAAAAGTTTATGAACTCTTTTGAATTTTCAATACTTCTGCATATGACCTAAAACATAATGTATTCCACTCGAGTCCTACAACTAGATGAAGAGAATCCAGTGAAACAAATAAATCAAATAACTTTATTCATTCATGAATCAAGGAAAATGATCCAAAAAGGGTTCACAGACTTTTAAGTACCACCATATATAAATTATGTGAACTATGAAGGTGTTGAAGGGAAACGGAGTTGCTAAGCAGACTTGGCTTTTCCAGTAAAGGCAGAAGCCTAGTTTGGAGATCCTGCAGACTTGCTAATGAATGTGTTATAATCTGCCCTTTTAAAAATTCAAATTCCTTCAGAATATGCCCACTTAGCTAGAATAATTTGAAAATTGTTTTAGAATAATCTCATTTTTATTTTCATGTTAACTTTTTGTTTTATGTTTGTTTCAATATGAAATTCAGCCAGTATCCAATTAGTCTCAATGGAAACAAGACTTGCCCATCCTAGCCTGCTATTGGTCTTCCCAAGAATTCCTACCAAACACAGTTCAAGAAAGAATTCATTCTCTGACTTATAAATATTATGTAAGCATACCCTGCAACATCAAGAGCAAAAGGGGGATATGGCAGGATTTCAATTTCTTTCTTTATAACTACTCTTGCAATAACTTAACCAGACTGAAGAACCAAACCTGAACCCGTAAGTATATGATGGCAGTCAGTTTCCTGTCGATAGCTCTAATCACATGACCTGGCTCAGCTTTGATGTGTTCTACCCAATCTTCTGTTGTGGCATGTCACAGCTGCAAAGCAAGTATCAAGCCAATTGGTCCTTCTGCTTGAGAGCTTCCTTAGCAGGCATAAAGTAAAGCTGGGGCTCTGTTGCCAGGGTATTCTTTGGTTCGAGTCCCTTGGTGCCTTACAGTCCAATTATTTTCATTTGTGGGTACTAACTACAGTATTTCCTGGCAAGAATATTTACTAGAGGAAACCGATGCTGCCAAAACCTCATAGCAACCCCACCATTTGTGCTTTCTCTGAGCTATACAATTCTCTTGACTTCAGTTGAAGTGGGCAGATAGATACTTGTTTTGCTGGAATGGATAACTGGATAAAATATGTCCTAAAATGTTACGGGCATTTGTAAGAAAGCCAGGTGGCTTGCCCTATAAAAAATAAAAGAAACCCCCCTCAAAAACAATTCATAAAATGGTCCCAGAAGAGCTAGAGAGGAACAGGAAGGGAAAGACTGTTAAAATGCTTACTAAATGCTTACTGAGATACAATTTGAGGTCCTTTTCTTCTTTGAAATATTCCCTTTTCTGAAAATAAGAAGAAAAAAACCCCCAGCAGGAATGAGCCTTGCTGAAATATATTATTCAGCCTCTGAATCTCTTGCTTGTAATTGCTAAAGATGTGGGGGCAGGTGGAAGTATGTTGCTAACACAACAGCAAAGGATGATGTAGGAGTTCTGGCCGAAACAAGGCAGAAATTATAATAAATGACAGACTGAAGTGGGTGTCAGCAGCAATGGAAAGAAGAACACCAATGTAGCAAGAATCACATGTGAAGAAAAAGAGAAAAAGTAGTCAGGGAGATAACTGGACAGGTAATTCATTCTTCATTAACTTTAGAAAATCTTTACAAAAGTAGGCTAACACACTAGCTATACTATTAAAGCTCTGTTTTGCACAATGGAGGGCACACAGAACTTTCAAAGGCTTCTTCATAGATTACACAGTAGCAAATCTGAGACTGCCACAAATGTGCACTTTTGTAAGGAAACGCACACTGAAAATTGTTAAGCATTTCAAAATATAATTTTATTACATACTGAATTTATTATGCAGTTCATTAGCGAAGTATTGTGCTGGTGGAGAACAATATACACCTGACATGTTTAAGTTCTAAAGTGTCCTCAGAGCTACCTTACGGTATATAATCTTAGGGCTCTGCTATCTTGTACAGGAAAAAGATAAGAGAAAATTGAGAGAAAAGAGAAAGAATCTCCAACGATGTGGGATGAGGACACAGAATATCCTGAGAACATCAGGCAACAAGGGTTAGCCCATCAGCAATAGCAGCTATCATCTACAGCAGGAGTCTCCAAACTTGGCAACTTTAAGACTTGTGGACTTCAACTCCCAGGATTCTCCAACCAGCTATACTATGTGAAGTCCACAAGTTATGCACAGTAATCCCATGGTCATTGAACTTTCACAAGGAGTGGACTGAGGCTGGAGTTAGTGCATCAAGAGCCACCACACACAGACGGATCCTGGACATGGGCTTCAAATGTCATATTCCTCTTATCAAGCCGCTCCTGAACAACAAACAACATCAGAAGCGTCTTACCTGGGCTAAAGAAAAAAAGAACTGGTCTGTTGCTCAGTGGTCCAAAGTCCTCTTTTCTGATGACAGCAACTTTTGCATCTCATTTGGAAACCAAGGACCCAGATTCTAGAGGAAGAATGGAGAGGCACACAATGCAAGATGCTTGAAGTCCAGTGTGAAGTTTCCACAGTCTGTGTTGATTTGGGAAGCCATGTCATCTGCTGGTGTTGGTCCACTGTACTTCATTAAGTCCAGGGTCAATGCAGCTGTCTACCAGGAGATTTTGGAGCACTTCATGCTTCCTTCTGCAGACGAGCTTTATGGGGATGCTGACTTCATTTTCTAGCAGGACTTGGCACCTGACCACACTGCCAAAAGTACCAAAACCTGTTTCAATGACCATGGGATTACTGTGCTTGATTGGCCAGCAAACTCACCTGACCTGAACCCCATAGAGAATCAATTGGTCATTGCCAAGAAAAAGATGAGAGACATGAGACCAACCAATGCAGAAGAGCTGAAGGCCACTATTGAAATATCCTGGTCTTCCATAACACCTCAGCAGTGCCACAGGCTTATAGCATCCATGCCATGCTGCAGTAATTGATGCAAAAGGGGCCCAAACTAAGTACTGAGTACATATGCTTGCTTATACTTTCCAGAGGTCCGATATTGTTCTATTTACAATCCTTGTTTTATTGATTTCATGTAATATTCTAATTTTCTTAGATTGTGAATTTGGGGGTTTCATTAGCTGTATGCTATAACCTTCACAATTATAACAAATTAAGGCTTGACATATCTCGCTTTGCATGCATTGAGTCTATCTCATACATTAGTTTCACCTTTTAAGTTGAATTACTGAAATAAACGAACTTTTGCATGATATTCTAATTTTTCGAGTTTCACCTGTATATTTCAGAGGTATCTTTTTTTTTTTTACTGCTCTTTAATTGAGTCTAATGCATAAGACTGCCAGGGCAAGTCCCTGCAGTTTTACTTTACTGAAGTGGTCTCCCATTTCCTCCTTCCTAGGGCTGAGAGAATAACTGGCCCAATACCACCTAGCCAACTTCCAAAGAGATGGATGTCTTTGCAAGTTCTGAGCTATTAGAGGCAGTACTAGAATTCATGGTATCACTGGTTTCTAGTCAGATGCCTCAGCTGCTACACCAAACTGGCTCTTCTTTAATGCTAGTAAAAACAGAATCTTGAAAACTAAAAGTGAATTTATAGTCACAGTTATAGTTAGTTAACTAAGATGGTGTCTCTTTGAACTGCTTTATTCTAATGATTCTTGCATTTGGACTGTGTTGCCTCTATTCATACAAACTGAACTCATTCTCCCACTTTTTTTCTAACATCTCTCATGGAACCAGTTCTTCCCAGACTGGTTTTAAATAGTTTGCAGCCCTTTTGATTGAATATAGTTAGTTTACATCCACTAGACAAATCCAAAACAACAGGAAAAATGCCTGGTTACTTTGAGGTAGTCCTCAACTTACAGCCATTTGTTTAATGACCACTTGAAATTACAATGATGCTGAATGAAGGGCCATTTGACCCATGTTTGAAGTTGTGGTTGTTGAAATGCCCCTATGGTGTCAGGATTTGACCTTTTGGGAATCCACTGGTCTTTATAATAGACCACAGGATGCCACAATTGCTCCCACCAATCTAGCTTCCTCCACATCCTGTCTTCCTGGGACACAGAGGCCCTCTAAGCCTCAGCACACCTTGTTCTACTTATTTCTTCTGATCACAATTCTGAAAGAGTGCCCATCTGATGTGACTCAAGGATCTTTCTGAAGAGATCTTACCATTCTCACATCATCCTAGAAGTATCTGCAATTCTTGTGATCTCTCAGAAGGGCACAACTTCTCAAATCATGCAATTTGGAAAATTGAGTCTTGAGAGAAGTATAACAAGCATAACTGGGTAGGGAGGAAGTCGAGACCATATGACCTACTTAGGTGGAAGCTGGCCCAAACTTGTTGGTACCCATGGGGGTAGGAAGCAGGCCCAAGGCTTTTGGGATCCCACATGGTAGCAAGCTGTAAAAGGGAACCTCAGGGGAAGAGGGAGGACATAGGAGACTTGCCATAATCCACCTGTAGGCTAGGGAGCTCCTGCAGTTCATATGTGCACCTGAAATAGAATGCTGTCCTCTCCCACCCCCAAGGCACCCCCTGTGCTCCACTTAATGACCCACATGGTCAGTTAACAACTAGAATGGTGGGGGAGCCAGACTTGAGATTGTTGAGCAAGGTAATAACTGAGTGCCATGTTTAATGTCCACAACAACTTATGATTGTAATTCAGGACTCAATTGTACAAGGATTACCTGTATATTTCAGTCAAAACAAGAAAGGGATTTTATCTAACAAAATTCCAAAATTCTTATGCTGACCATAGACTGTTGGCTGCTGGAGAAGATTGACTGCATTATGAGGAAAAGCAGTTTTAAATAATTATGTGCACATTCGGTGCAGACAGAGATAATAGTATTATTTCTCGTATCCATTGCTGCAAAATACAGATTCAAATGATTGTTAATCTGTGGGTGATCTGATCTACCTTCCAGTTTTCCTTTGTTTGTGTTCATTTGCTATCCCTTCAAGCTTCATTGTCATCTCCCATTAAATCACAGGGACAACCTAGTTATGCCAAAATGGGTTTAAGAATTATAATATATATATTGTTCCTAAAATCAGATTTCAACAATATCATGAAGGAAAACCCTCACACTTGTTCTATTAAATGTCAGGAACATGGCATTTAACCCTTGATTAATATGGGTGATCAGTCTAAATCTGATTAGATGTATTACTTATTAAATGTCATGACATCATATAGCATAATGTATTTTCCTTTTTTTTTTTCTTCAGGTGCAATAATTATATGAAATAGAAGCAGAGAAATACACAGTGCAACAGTATAAATTGTTTTACTTGTCATAAGGACAAGGAGAGAAAAGAGAGTGTCATTTTCTTTTACATCTAACACAATTAGGTGTAAAGGCTAGTAAAACACATTTCCAAGTCTCTAGCTTCCTATGATCACTTATATAAAATGTAGCAAGTCTTAAATATATGCAGTTTTCAGAATTCAGTAGGAAAAAATCCTCATTGGCATTCATTATATTGCAATTTCTATTAGTGATGAATGCGAGCATGGAAAGAACTTTATTCATGTACGCTTCTGTGTCCCTCATTTTAACTTACCAGGTTTTTTTATAACAACTTTTTTATTTTTCGCATAACATACATACAATACAAAACACACCATACAAATACAAGTACATATATATAGACATAAATAATCAACAATTATATCCATATTTTCATGTTGGTTATACAAATCATTTTTATCCTTCTATTAGCTATCAGTTATTTCATATCCCATATAGCTTAAGTACCTTTAAATCTATATTCCTTATTTCTAACTCTTCTCAATATCTATACTCTACTTCTATCATTTAACTATTCATACAACATATTCCAGCATTAATAATATTCTGAGTCTCCCTAATCCCTTGATGACATCGTTAGTATATCCATTTCGGCACTTTCTAGGATCTAATTTATCAGTTTCTCTTCCATTGGTATTATCTCCAATTTCCACTGGTGAGCAAATAAGATCCTAGCTGCTGTAATGATATGTGTTTGTAAATATGTTACGCTTTTCTTTTGCCTTCCCAGAATCATTCCTAACAGATATATTTCCGTCCTTAACTCCAAATCATGTCTCGCGATTTCTCCGATCCATTTTTTTACTCTCTGCCAATATCTCTTAGCTAATGGGCAGGAACACCACATATGATAGTATGACTCTTGTGGATGATCACATTTCCAACAATTTGGTGGTAGATTTGGAAACATTTTAGATAACCTTTCAGGGGAGAGGTTCCATCTAAAGAACATTTTATATATGCTTTCCTTGTCTGATGTTGCCATAGTTATTTTTATATTTCTTTCCCACATTTTTTGCCAATCACTCAAATCTGTTGTATGTCCCACATTTTTGGCTCACCCTATCATATTATGTTTTACTATTTCTTTTTATATTTTACATACAAAGAACAAAAACATATATGGTACATCAATATGTTCTATGAATTGAATAACTAGGAAAATCATATAAACTAGAAAAATATTTGGGATCAGTAGCTGATGCATATTACTTTTTTAATTAATTAAAACCATAATTAATCTATCTTCTCTGTCCATTATGATAAGTCTTCATTTTATGTTTTTTCCTCTGTGCTTTGAATATGAACTTTTGTTTGTTTGTCTTTAATGAGAAGTTACAAAAGCGAAAGTTTATTTGGGGATATGGTATCAATAATTTTAAGGAGAACAATTTGTAGAGAATTTGCAATGTGTTTTACTGTCTCTAACTATTGATCACAAACTGTCTTTATGCAATTCAGCAATCCCATTGCCAAATTTTGCATGCCTATTACAGAAACACCTTTCAATTGCTTTTCAGCTTATTTATGGTTCAGCATCTACAATTAATGAAGGAGATGCTTTCCACTGGATGTTCCCTAACAATGTGCTTCAATACAAGGGAATTCTCCAGTTGTTGCTACATTTTGAATGGACATGGGTTGGGATGATATCTCTGAGATATGAAGGTGGAGATTGGTTTATACCGACTGTGGTTTCAATGTTTGCCCAAAGAAGAATTTGCTTTGACTTTATTAAAAGTTACCCCAAAAAGACATACAATAATGAGTTCTCGGATATGTTAGAGGATGGAAATGAAATATATGATGCTGTCATGGGAAGCATGGCATCTGCTGTAGTTGTACAAGGTGAATTTATGTTGACCATGAGAATGTTGTTCTCTTATCAAGGTCCATCAAAAAATGAGAAAGTCTGGATTATGATAGCCCAGATGGATTTCACTTCCACTTCTGTTCAAAGGAGCTGGCCTTTACACTTCATTCATGGTGCTATATCCATTGTGGTTCACTCAAATGACTTGGTAGGATTTCAAGATTTTGTTAGGGAAAGAAAGTTGGCCACCAATCAAGATGATGGCTTTCTCAAGGATTTTTGGGAAGATGCATTTCAATGTGCATTCCCCAACTCCAGTGGAGAGAAGAATTTCGATGGTATATGCACTGGGGAGGAGAAGATAGAAACCCTTCCTTCATCCATTTTTGATGTGCACATGAATAGCCACAGTTACACTGTCTACAATGCCGTCTATGCTGTGGTACATGCCTTTTATGCTCTACATTCATTCAAAAGGAAACACAAAGCTGTGCCAGATACAAGTCAACTGAATCTTCTCCATCAAGAATCATGGCAGGTATCCATGTATGTGTGATATAAATCCTCTTCTCATCCTTATGGTTGATATGCGTCCTCTTCAATCTTGAGTTCTCTACCAGAGACATAGGGGTTCGCTGGGGTAGGTGGGTTTCTCAATATCTTAGCTGTTCCTAGCATTGCACATTGGGACGCAGAGCTCTGATGTTGTTCCTAGGATTTTTGGAGCCACTGTCCCACTTTAGGAGTCATAGCCCCAAGTTATCCTACCACGCCTGTCACTTTGCCCTTTTCTTTTCACATCCTTTCTAGTCCTCCTTAATACCCTTGTATTACTCCAGCTTCTCACACTCCTCATCCCAGTGCTGTCATCTGGCACCACTACTTCTCATCTTTGCCTTTTGGTCCTCATCTAGTACCACTATGTCTGGC
>JANHGC010002974.1:409878-430225 GCA_027560395.1 Boaedon fuliginosus | reverse complement strand
AATCTACCTCAAACTTGCCAGATAGGTAGAAAAGCGTAGTAAGAAAAGCACTGTCAGGGTCTGCAAAAGGTAGGGTCCGTTTTTGACCCTATTTTGGGGAGGCAAAGAGGACACTCTTAACAAACAAGCAGCAACTCCCTACTGAGCATGTACAGAATTGCTTCTCTCTATTGAGCATGTGCGGTTTTTAAACTGACTGCGGCACCATAGTCAAAGCTCTGAGGCGCCATGTTTTATACATATAAATTCCAGATTTGCCCCAGCGATGATGGGCCCAAGACACACGGAGCAGCCCACCCCGCCAAGTAAGGCTGCCTACGATGTTGGAGGGGGCGCAGGGGCTTAAGAAGCCCCACAAATGGCTGCAGCCCAGTGCCCCTGTCAAGCCTTGGCTGCCTTTCTTCAGAGCTGGGCTGCCCTTGGCCTAGAGTTGGGCCTGTCCTTGGCCCAGAGACGGCCTTGCTGGAGCAGAGGTGTGGGAGGGGGTGCCAGGGGCTTCAGAAGGCTGGCAAATGGTGTGGCACAAATATACTTCTTAAAAAAAAAAACCAAGCAAAGCTGGGTAATCACCTAGTTGTTGATAATTTTTCAGACTTGCAAGATTGATGTCAGCCTTGCAAGACAATCCAGACAAGAAGCACACCTAGAGTACTAAATCTATCTGTACTGTAAGATTAACAGAATGTAAATCTCTTCCCTCTCTCCCACTTTTAATCCAAGACAGTAGAGATGGTTCCTTCTGAGACTTTTGCCATCGACCCCATTTCTTTTGCATGCTCAGTTGATTTTTGTCCAATCTGCAGCGCTTCCTCCTGTCTCCCAAAGTCATTTCTGCAAACGGTTAGAGTAGGATAGAGAAAAACTGAAAAGGGTACAGTTCGTACAATAACTACAATACTTTTTGTACAACCACTTTCTTTTTACAGATTCGGTTCTTTCAATAGCTTCGTCTTCATTATAAGATTCCTGAGGAAAATAAATCGAGTTCTCTGGTATACCTGTTAGTCTGAACATGGATTATATTCTGCCATGACCTACATGATTAAAGGTTTTGAATGTTGTCAGTGAAGCAAATATAAATCTCCTTTATTCTCTTCCTTTTTTGTTATCCATTTTATATTAGCTATCTTATTTCATGACTCTTTGGCTTTTCAGAAATTTCCCTGTTCCTCTGGCTTGTCTTTCTACATGTATGGCTTTATCAATCTTTGTAAAATGTTAAACAAATATTTACTGCTTTAAGAAATTAATGAAGTTTCTTTCTAATTACATCACTTTTTTCAGTATAAGTACGGTATACTTTTTTCCAATTTCTAGCCATATAGTCTTGTTCCATATTTGTAGAAAAAGAGCTGGTAGCACTTTATGGGACTGTTCATAAATATTCTATAATACTTTAGTAACTTTAAATCACTTGAAAACAGGGTTCTTACAACTAAATGCCAAAAATAGACATGTTTTTATTTTTTAACAGCTGTTTTAGGGACTAAATTTTCAAGTCCATAGTTTTCTTTGTACTGTAGATCTCTGTAATACAATTTGATAACTCATTTCTTTTTTCTCACAACTGTAATCAATACTTTTAAGGAATACTCAAAGCTGACTTTAATTTCACTAATACATGCCTATATTTCTCAGTGCATCTTAGGATAGAAGGATCCTAAGAAGTATGCTTGGAAAATGGATTCTGGGAATCACTGAAGATTCAAGCAGCTGGCAAACAAAAACTAAACAATAGCAAAGTTACAAATGCCTTCAATAATATAAAGGCAGTCAGCTTTCAAAAAACCTTATTCTGATTAGGTGTTTACCCACTGTTTCCCAGTTGTGATAAGTGGGAATTAATGATATTGTCTTATTTAGTTTTGAAAATGTAAAATGAAGTCATACTTAAGATGATAAATATGCAATGTTAGTCATATTCATGAATTTCTTGTTCACAGCTTTGATGTCGAAAATGGCCCTTCACCTGGTCGTAGCCCACTTGATCCTCAGGCTGGCTCTTCTTCAGGGCTTGTGCTCCATACTACCTTTCCAGGGCATAGTCAGCGTAGAGAGTCATTTCTTTATCGATCAGACAGTGACTATGACCTGTCACCAAAGACCATGTCACGGAATTCTTCGGTTCCAAGTGAACAGTAAGTAGATCTATTATATCCTGGAATTTCTACTTCAGCAGACTGGAATTCTAGTTTCAACAGATCCAACAAATTGGAAAATCAGTGTGCAAGCTGATAATATCAGAAAATTATGTGTGTCTAATCATCATGTAAGGGTAGTTGTTGCTATCAGCTCCATGAATATCATCATCAGCCAAACAGCAGCAACCTCTTTCTAACAAAAAAATTCAGTATCTCCATATCATCAGATCTGAAGCGTAACAACAGAGAGAACAAAATATGCCGACTTGAAAAAGAAAAGAAAGATGTTTGTATATTATGTGGAAACCAAGGGAACATTCCCCTTCTGCCTGCCAAAACCACAACCCAATAAAGAATGAGTTTTTAGTGATCATCAGGACTTGGGAGAACAAGTAGTGGAATGACAGGGAAGCTGGAATTCTGGACAACTTAGAAACTAAGAATATAGAACAATATTCTGTTGCACTCTAACTTCTGGAACAACAACAGTAATGGTGGGTTTGATTAATCAGAGTTTACATGAGGAACACCTGTTTATTTTTATTTCTTGCATACTTATTATCTAATTTTCCATATTGAAAATCACAGGGGAAATGAGGCGGGATATAAATCCAATAAAATAAATAAATAATAAATAAATAAATAAATAAAATCCAGACAAATTGTCTGTATTTAAAAAGCATTAAAAGCAAGGTATGTCAACAAAAGCCAGGAAATCCAAAGCTGACCTTTTCTCATAATGTTATGCCCTTTTACCAACTGAGAATTACTACCACAGTAGTAAAAAAAAAGGGTTTTAACAAGGCTGTTGTTATTCCAAAAGTTTGTTGATTACTGGGTCTGCTCATTTTGTACTGCACTCATTGTAATTCTTAGAGCAATATTATAAATGTGTGATTCAATTAGGTGTTTTATTTTTCTGTGGCTTGTTATACAGACTAATATTGGTATGAACTGAGAGGGATAACTTGCCTAAGGTCACCCAGCTGGCTTAAGTGCCTATGGGGAGTTTGAACCTGGGTTTAGAGTATCACTTTATTATAATAATATAATTTCTAAAAAGTAAGAAACATCATTTCAAATCAGCAACATATATTAAAATCATTCACTTTGTATCTAAATAGGACATTTAGAGAGAAATTATTTCAATATTAAAGGAAAACAATTCCAAAACTTTGAAAGAATTTGAAAGTATTTATGCAATTTATGTTTATTATACCAGATAAAGGCATGAATACTTTCAAAGACATTTTATAAGAGACGCCTTATTAACAAGGTTGAAAATAAAAAAAAGTTGTTACACCAAAGTACCACTATGGATATCTCCACTAGACGCGTGGACCTATCCAACTGTTAATAATTTAGATAGAATTATTAGATACAAAGATATATTAAATGTTAACAGAGAGATGAAATCAATACAAGAACTAAAATCTCAAGCCATTAAATTAACCTGGTGAGTACAAAATATTCTTCAATCAAACTACAATAAAGATAAGGCAGCAACAGGCATAGCAAATAAGAATAATGAATTAGATATGATTTTAATAGGCCCTGGTGAAAAAATTATAAGAAAAATATACAAATACCTTCTATCACATGATACAGAAAAACAATGATCTGATAACATGGCAATTTGGGCAAAATTTTTTGGCTATATAGTTAATTCGGACAACTGGCAACAAATTTGGGACAGAACTATCAAACTTACGATATCAGTGGCATATAAAGAAAATTGGTATAAATTATACTATAGGTGGCACTATTCTCCATCTCAATTGCCTGCTATGAAAAAAAACAATGATTCGAAATGCTGGAAATGTAAAAATAATATGGGCTCGTACTACCATATGTGGTGGCGATGTCCCAAAGTTAGGAGATATTGGACAGAAATCCAGCAATGGTTAAAGGAATTAACAAACTATACATTCAAATTAAGACCGGAGATATATCTATTTGGAATATTGCCACAATCCTTAAGCAAGGAAATAATATACTTAACACTTCATGTCCTTACAGCAGCCAGAATTATATATGCCCAATACTGGAAAACAAAAGAATTGCCCAATAAAACTCATAGAATTGCAAAACTGTTAGAGTGTGCCAAAATGAATAAATTGTCAATGAAAATTAAGAGAAAGGAAACTCAGAATATTATAAAATTTGGGATCTACTATATAAATGGCTAAACAATAGAAATAGAAACTAGAAATTACAAAGCAATGATAGTTAAAAGTAAATTAACACAGACATAAGGAAATTAATATAATATAGTTCCATGACTTGTATCTCCATAAGTGTAAGCTGTTTCTTTTTTCTTTTTTGTGACTGTTCGACCCTGTATATGTCATACTTTTATGTTTTTTGTTATGTTTTTCTATTTTCATGTGTCTTTTAATTAATAAAATTTATTAAAAAAAAAGAAAAGTGGGTTTAATGATACTATGCACAAAATTCTTCTTATATAATTTTAACATATTCCAGAGTTAATGCTGGTTTTACCAATACCTGCTAATGAGAAAATTCCAAAATTCTGCAAAACTCTACAAAAAGAAAAATTATCAGTAATTAAAATAGCTACCGAGAGAAGGCCCATTCACTAAGTGAATAGTAACTGTTTATTTCTTATAAATTGTTTGGAAAGGCTCTCAAACATCTAATATCAAGATTCGTCTTTTGACTATACATTATTCATAATAGCCCCAGATACGTAGATGGAAATAAAAAGATAAACAAAGATGAAAGAACTTTCTGAACTAAGCTTGCAGTCAAGGCATGAATCCAAATCTCCTAAGACCCCAGGCCACCTCTATCTACCCATCCAGTCTTTTGTGTTTTCTTCGTAAAAAACAGAATAAGGCAGCTATATTTTTGTAGAAGCTGCAACTACAGTATCTTGGAAGCTGGAAATTAAATGGCTAAAAGAAATGATAACATCAAACCAGAACCATAAAAATGGCCCATTGAAGCAACACCTTCTGTATAAGCTCCTTTTCCATCAGAAATTGATCAGAATAGACTCAATCTGCACACTGCACATTCACTGATCTTGTTTACAGTATGGCTGCAACTGGAAGATGTAACTCATAAAATAAAGGCAAAGGGGAGAAGGGTATACGTGCAATTATTTTGAATAAAACAAAGATGTTAGACTTTGAATGGTATATCAGGGGAATCCCTGATATATTGATAACTATGGTCTATAAGTTGAAAGACAAGTATAGTCATTTTATATGGATATCAGATTTTAGGATAACGTTAGAAATGAGGCAGTGTAAGAATTTAATTAAGGAAAATTTCGTAACCAATCAAACTCTGCTTGGAAAAAAGAGACATTTTAATTTTTGTATTATGTAAAATTAATAAAAAAAAATTGCAAAAAGAAAAGAAAAGAATTGAGGCAATAAATGTAAAGGTATGGCTAAGAGGGTTATGGTTATGGATAGGAATTGCTTTGAAGATATATACTATAACTAAATGCACACCAAAGTCTTTGCTTGGCTACTTAGAAGGATACCAGATATCTGAACAGGCAAACAAGGACACAGATATTTGAAAATGAGAACAAATGGGGAAAGGAGGACAGATTGTTTAACTTAACTGCGAAAAACTGCAAAAATGCATATGAAACTATTCTTTGAAGCATTAGAAATTCTTCTTTTTTCTTTTGTATCACAGGAATGTGCTAGAGCCCATTAGGAAGCCTAGCCTTCAGTGTGTAATTGATTAAAATCTTGTCGATTTCAGGCAGCACTGCAAGGTGCAGAGAATACTATTTAAGGTCACAGAGCTGAGCCTGTGTTATTAACATTAGGAGAAAAAGACAAGGTAAGAGTTAGCTACTCAAGATGCTCAGTTAGCTACTCAAAAAGATAGACATTATGATTTCTGGCAGAGAAAAGGAAGAACATCAGAAAAGTTTGTTTGGTAAAAATGTGACAGATAGGTTACTAATTAGTGCAAATAACTGGGATTATATGAAAAGTAATAATTTATAGGCCAAATATTGATTTTAGCCTTCAAATTGTTTGGGACATGCCAGTCTGAATTTCATTTTAGTTATTAAAAGCTGTAAAATAGCATGTTCAGAAAGGCCTCTGAAAGCATGTCTTGTGCATTGACTTGTGAATTCAGGAACAGACCTTCTTCTGCATCATTAAGAGGCTATGAAATGAATGTGTACATATAGGGCTGATTCTAGGCTAAGAGAAGTTAGAACCATTCTAGAAGGTGCCAAATTTTAGGGGACTGGGACAAATTAATAAGACTTCAAACACACACACACAGTGAGAAACATATTCAGTGAATCAACACATCTGATTGAGGGTTAAATATTATTTTACAGTACAAATAGGGTGAAAATATCAGAGAGAAGAAAAATTGTCCAGGACTGAAAATTGTAAATGTAAAGCTCAAAACCTAAAAAAAAGAGCACTCTTTTTTTGAAATATTCTAACACAATCAAAAGATGAGCCAAATCATAGAAAGACCCAGAATACCATCATGCCTAAAGTGCCAAAATGGCTAGACCTGCCTGTATCCATGCACGCCACTTCGAGTTCCCCTAACTGGGGAAGAGAGGCGGGATATAAAACTAATAAATAAATAAATAAATATACATTCACATGGATGATGTTTCTTATCAAATTATGCAATATACAAAAAAGAAATAAACTTAATAAACCAAAGATATTAAGACATGAAATAACAAAAGAAAATGCATAACTTAAAGCATTTTCATCCACTGTACTTGCTTACACATGTCCTTGTACTATGCCATGCATTTCTTTTTTAAAATAAACTCAGACTCTTTCTGTTTTTAATCATCTCCATCCAACCACAAGTTTCATCTGCCTCCTTTGTTCTTTCTTCATGTATTCAGTTTGCATTTGTTCTTCATCCATTCTCTCTGTATGACCCCAAAACAACCTCAACATAATTCATTCATATCGGTATGTCACTTTTGTATTCAGTCAATGTTCATTCAGCACTTGACCCAGCGTTCTTGTTTACTACACAGAATTGTTTAGTACTCTACTGCCATTTTGTCCAGGTTGCTTTTATATTTCTTCTGATAAACCCAACTCTACCTTGCATATAACAAAATGGAACGGAGACCATTGACAAATGTTCATTCCTTACAACAGACCACACAGTGTCCTATACCTTTCTATCAGCTTATGAGGTTTTAACACTTTTTCATCCACTCGTACATTAAAATTTAGTGGCAAAATTGAACAATGTTTCAATTGCATTATCATCTTGTTCAATTTTTACATCTTTCAATAATTGTACCACTCTGTCTGTTTTGTGTGTGAATGCACGTGTGTGCATTTCTCTCTCTTGTTTTGTAAAACTTGTACTGAAAGTTTATTTAACAGAAGGCTGACTTGAAACAAGTAAATAAATAATAAACAAAATTGTTAATTTACCTAGACAAAATTGTAGAAGAAGGTTTCTCACTGGATTCTGGTATTTTTCCCTTATAAAGGCACATAGCTTTGACAATATTAATATTTGACATGTATTAAATGCTCCTTTTTAAAAAAAAGCATTCCAGAAGTCTTATAATATCCATCCAAGATGTCTTGGGTATATGGGGTCAGAAAAAGAATCTTTAGAAATACTTTTGGGTTTCCTTAGGTTGGACAGACTCAATGTTAAGCAACATGTCTATCTCTTATATCTTTTTAGACTGTCAGGGGTTTGCTGTAGGCAATATAAATGTTGAGGTATGTTTCTCAAAAGAAGAAAAAGGGAACAAAAAAACCCCTTTAGCTTATTGTTTTTCAATCCAGTGACATTTATAAGAAGTCTTTTCTTCAACATGTTCAACTCTATATGCTCTTCTGTTTTCTCACAAGTCCCTCAGTGACATGAAAAACAGACAGAATGAGAAACAGAGAGAATGAATTAAAACATAGAACATAGACTAACAAATATAATAGCAAATAACAAAAAGCCCAACTCTCTGTTTAAGTAGGTGACCTTATATTATTCCAGACAAATAGTTGTCCAGTCTCTTATTGAAAACTTTGAGTTATTGTGCACCCACAATTTATGGAGCCAAGTTAGAGCCACTGATTAATTGTTCTCATTGTTATGAAATTTATCCTTAGTTCTAGGCTGGATCCCTGTTTAATGATCTTCCACCTGTTACTTATTGTCCTTCCGTCAAGGTGCTCTTTGAGAATAAGTTTGCCCCCGCTTCTCTGTGAAAGCCCCTCAAGTATTAGAAGACTGATATCATATCATCCCCAGTCCTTGTCTTTGTTAGACTAGACATACATAGTCCTCTCAACCATTCATCATACAGTTTAGCATCCTAGCATATTTGTTGTTCTTCTCTGTACTCTGTACTCTTTCTGTACACCTTTTTTGTATAATGTATAATTATTTTGTATAATTTTTGTAATTAGACAATAAGCCAGGATGAATCGGTAAAGAATAAAAAAAACTTTTACAATGGAAATTCTGACTGTACTCTATAGTGACAATAACTAGAAGTTCCAAATAGAAGATCTGTGTGTGGTGTGTGTAGGTATGCATACCTTGTCTCCCTTAATTCTTTCTTCTTTCATATTAGGTGGACAGTGGTTTCAACCATATCTCAGTGATAGCTTAATTTAACTAATAGAACAATAAAAATATGAATATTCCACATGATGTATGTTTTTGAGGTTTTTAATTGCTTGGTTATCTTTTTCAGGATTTTCCCAGGTACTGATATCAGACGGATTGGTCTGTAGTTTCAGATCCAGGGACAGATTCAGGAAACTACAGACCAATCAGCCTGATAGCAATATCTGGCGAGATTCTGGATAAGATAATCAAGCAACAGATCTGTGAACACCTAAACAAATGAAGTAACCAGAAGCCAACATGGGTTTGTCAAAAACAGACCATGTACTTATCTTATTTCATTCTTTGAGAAAGTGATTAAATTAATTGACAAGCAAAATGCAGTGGACATAGTATACTTGGATTTCAGTAAGGCATTTGACAAAGTAGACTGCAACCTACTTCTTGGTAAGCTAAAAAACATGTGAGATAGACACCATCAGATGGATTTGAAACTGGCTGACAAATTGCACTTAACCTTTGGTCCTCAATGGAACTGCAACTACATGGCCAGAAGAAAGTAGTGGGGCACTCCAAAGTTCCATTTTAGGTCCAGTACTCTTCAACATCTTCATAAACGATTTAAATGAGGGAATAAACGGGGAACCCATCAAATTGCAGATGATAGAAAATTGGCAGGAATACCCAACATTTCAGAAGATAGCCTCAAGACCCAGATCACTGAGATTTGGAGATTTGATAAATAATATTGTAGAAGATTGAGTGGTGTGATTGGTTTGCTAATATAGACATGATGAGACACAGGTTTCACTAATTTAAAAACTTCTGCTCATTAGAAGGGTTGGGGAATGCTGCTGTTTCTCACTTTCCAGTTAAATTTTGTTTAGGAACATTTGATTTTCTTAATTCTCAGTCTATTTGTTGGAGCTAGTTATATTTTCTGTGTTCACCCTGTCTACTTTATGACTTTCCTTTCCTACCTATTCCCCATTCCTTCAAAAATTATGTGTTGGTGTGTCTTATAGAAATGGATGAGCCTTCTTACTAGTATAAGTGGATCTAAAGTGACCTTTGCAAGGAGAGGTTTTTTTAAATCAAACATTATGTTTGGTAAGCCATTAAAAATCAATTCATTGAAGCTTGGTTTTAGGATAATACATATTAAAATGAAAACAAGCATCTAAATTCAGATTACTCCAAAGGTTAATTTTTGTCTTGCACCATTAAATCAGCTGCTCCAGAAGCAGATTGTTTCTGTTCAAGTTTGTGATGTGACATGCATGTTTTTCTTCATCGCTTAAAAGTAGAGTTGTTGCATTGCAGGAGAAATATATATCTTTTACATCATATTATTATGGACTCACAAAGTTGAAGGTATGTCAGGGTTCATTATTTCAACTCACAATTTACAAGAAAAATAAATAGTGTAGTATTCCTTCAGGAGAAAAAGAGACACCCAAACCTAAAAAAAAAGAATGTCTCCAAATAACTCTCATATAAAGGTAGTCTTCAATTTACAACAGTTTAATGATCATTCAAAGTTACAACAACACTGAAAAATGTGACTCCTGAATGTTTTTCATAGTTACGACCTTTGCAGCAGTCCCATGATCATGTGATCAAAATTCAGATGCTTGGCAACTGGTTCATATTTTTGACAGCTGAAGTGTTCCAAGGTCATGTGATTACCTTTTGGAACTTTCTCATAATCAAAGTCAATGGGAGAGCCAGATTCACTTAACCATTTTACTAACTTATCAGCTGCTGTGATTCACTTAACAATTGAAGCAAGAAGGGTCATAAAATGGGACAAGTTTAACAAATGTCTCATTTAACAATGGGAATTTGGGGCTCAATTGTATTCATAACTCAAGGAATACCTGTAGAAAGTTTTCTTAAAGTGTTTAATTAGAATCTGTTGACTTGCCATTTCTACCAGTCTCTCCTAATCCTGTGTCTTCAAGAAGAGAGTACTTATCTTTTTCTTTTGTATGAGTAATGAGAGATATTTAAGAGACCTATTTCATCCATCTTCTATAGCATAAATATATCCAGTCTCTTCTATAGTATAAATATATCCAGTTCAATACAAGACTTGATTTTGAGCCTTTTTTATAAGCCATTGAATGGTGATGAACTGTCCAATAATAATTGCACTGGGGGGGAAATCAAACTGGATTTTTGTTAAAATATATATAACAATGTGTTTTTGAGCATTTGTGTTTGGAATAAAAAGTGTTCTATTTGTATGTGTGCCATAATGGTTAGTTCACTGGATTGTGACTCAAGAACCCAGGTACAATTTCCTACTTAGCCAGGCAACTTCATTTGGCTGAAGGGTAGAGGGCTTTAAGGATAAGATAAAGGAGGACTGCATAAAAATGAATTGCATCAGGGAATGTATGTGGATCTTCAGAATTTATTTCACTCAAAAGGCATTCATTTAGATAAATGGAAATACAAAGAAGTTGATAAATGGTCTACATTTCCCAACTAAAATGCAAGTATATTTGAAGACTCCTTTCCTAAATTTGATCTGAAAGACACTTTTTCATATGTTCTGTTTTTCTTAGGATCTTGATATATCTTGAAAACCTTGGCACCTGATCAAAACAGATTAACATTTTTTCTTTAGTGAAGCTGACCTGAAAGCCACTGATTTTCCGAAGCTCATCATAGGCATTGTCAGCAGAAACAGACACAAATATATCAAGTCATACAATTTGCTTTGAAAAGTGAGGTTGAGAAATGAGGAAATATGTGATGGAGTAATAGAAAAAGAGAAAACTGTGATAGAGAGCATGGCAGTGAAAATGGAGTCAAAGTGAAAAATAATTTCTACTGCCCACACCTCTGAGCAGCACATTGCCCACACATCAGTCTAAATGTTTCTTTTTGGAGGAAAGAAATATGTAGTGACAAGAAGGCAATGGGAGAAGATAACAGATGATGCATGGAAGTGTTATGCATGAACATAAACACAAATGTGATAGCAATCATTTTGTTTGTTTATTGTTTTTTTCTTTCTATCCTTCTATCTCTTCAAATCTGTTTGCATATCACAATAGAGTAGACTGATTAGAAACTGTCCAGCAATAGATCTAAATGCCTATCAGTTTGATTGCTATGCCTCCAATATTGATTTGCTATTGTGGTTAAGTTGTTACCAAAATGCTATTTCACAAGCAGATAGATTATGCCTTCTTGCCTTCTGTGTAGGAGACTTTGCCCTACATGCAGTCACCTTGTCTAATAGTTTGCTATTACATATCTGTTGCCATAGCTCCACTTTTCCCAGAGACTCTGAAGGATTGATGGCTAATTCCTACTCCCAGATGTGCATCCCTCTTAATGCCAAATTTATTCCTACTTCTCTGGATAGAATAATCACTGGATAGCAACTGTAGGAAGATACTACACTGGATAGCAACCATAGGAGGATATTACACTAGATTCTCGCTTTTCCCAAGCAAGTAGTAGTTTGAATCTTCAGCAGTATCTTGGATTATTTATTGTAAACATTTCACAAGCCCAGAGGGAAAAATAATTACACAACTGTCTGAGATTTCTTTCCCCATTTTCTCTCTCGTTCTCCATGGATAACTCTCCTTTAATTATTGAAACCATAACATGAGAAGCCCCATTAAATATGATAACAGTCCCTCCTTATCCTCTATTCCTGATGCTGCTAATAAATGGGAGAAGCAGGCTTGGTAAACAATCATTTGGCTCTGATGGAGAAACAAACACACCCACAAAAAAAGCAAACCTATCCCAGAGATGCTGTCTTCTCTCAGCCTCCAGAGAAAAAGCTACTGTATTTCTACATGAGTGTTTTATTTCCTGGTCTTCATTTAATTGGAAGTTAATGTACAGCGCTAATTAGATCATTAGAAATTAGGCTTTAAGGTAAAACAGGAAAAAAATTAATACCTTCCCAAATGAGTTTGATTGCCTTTTAGAGGTATTGCAGGGCAGCAGTTGTTGACTCGATTACATCAATCACAGCCCTTTTAAAAAGAATTATTTAAACATGTAGTAATGTCAGCCCTTCAAGGTTGTCCAGATCAGAAAAAAGATTGCACAAGAAGAATGGAACCACACGTTTATTGAGATAAATTACACTATGAACAATTTGTAAATCTACTTGTGTTTTCCTTCCTTTCCTCTTATTCCCAGGGAATCAGGATAAATCTCTTCCAAATACTTTGCTTTTTCCAAGTGTTAAAGGCATGTTTCTGCATATTTTAGCAACAATTTCTTAATTGCTTCTTCAAGACCATCTCAATGTCTGTCTTCAAGTGAAGATGAAAATAAAAAGGTGAAATAAAAAAGGTGAAAATAACATTCATAGAAAAAATAAATAAGACAAGCATACAAAAGAGAAAAAGGAAATGTACTGTTGCATATATAGAAATAAATTTATGTATCCTGTAATCTTATGGATATCCAATCTTTCTATCCCACCCAAAAACATTTTTATAGGTGGAGGTCAATGTTTATAAATTGTTGGGTTGGTATAAATAAAAACAAAAGTAAAGACCATGTGTGACTAATGTCACAAATTATTTTTTAAGACTCTTGCTATATTTTTTGGCCAATGAAATAACTCAAAATAGCTCAGATCTAAAGAAAGATGTTGTTTGCTTTCTAGTGTCCTGCTGTAATAAATCAGCTAACAACACAAATTCAATTAATGTCTTGTATTGAAGCATTTTATATGTGCTTAGGAAATTAGTATTTTGTGTTGAAACATTTTATATCTCCTGAGGAAAATGGTCAATAGTTACCCATATTAATTATTAAAAACTGTTCTGTAATTTTCCCAATTTTCTCAAAAACACTTAATCAAAATGAGTAATTAAATGATATTGCCACTAGAGATAGTAATATGAACCAGTTTGATTATAATCCTCCAACACAATTTAGAAAGATTTCAACATTAATAGAATGAAGTTTAAGATTTATTTATTATTTTTACAGTCAATTTTTGGACATTTGCCAAAATAGATTTTTTTAAAAAATTATAATGTAAATATCCATGCTGAATCCAAAGTCCTCTTTCTGTACTTATAAAAACTATGATGGAACCTGGCAACATGCTAAAGCATCAGGATCTATAGATAAATCTCATTTTTTTTTTAATTTAACTGGTTAAAATTTTACAAGCTCTCCTAAATATGAAATTCCAAGTAAGAATGCCAATATCTTGCAAGACATAAGAGTTCTCAAGTTATGGTGAAATTGAGAGATATTAGGTAATGGAGTTTTTAAAAAAACCTGAAAAGATTGCAAAAGTTATTATGTAGAACTTTTGTGAAACTTCTCACAAGCCTCGGGTTTATTAAATAAGTGAATATATGAATTAATGAAATATAAACGTATTGTAAATAGTGTATAACTGTAAGATTCTTGGTAAGATTCTGAGCTTAGCTTGCAGACATATCATTAAACAAATAGCGTCAACAGGGGCAAGTAGGTGTGAGTTTGATTCCTATTTACATACAGTAGTTTTCCCAGACAATTTTGGTTATATATTCTCTTCTATTGGAATTATACGTAAATTTAGGTTTTTGATTATTATTTATTTATTTTATTAGATTTATACCCCACCTCTCTTCCTCGGTCAAGGGGAACTCGAGGTGGCTAACAACAACTCAAAATACAATTACAATATACTAAAATTATCTAACACAGTCACACAACAGCCAAAAAACTCTTCCAAGGGTGGGGGAGGCAAGAGGTGGCAGAAGGCGGTTTCGAAGTTACCCCTCTCCTAAGCCATTAGGTTCTTAATCATGTGTAGCTAACTTATTGAAGAACTTTGAGTTAATATTCTTATTCAATTCAGCATATCCCATGATTGTTATAAAAAAATTGTATTCAGGGGAACGACTACTGTTTCTATTTGAAATGCAACACATACATAGCATACATGAAGATTTTAAGAGCTTTATTGAAAATTCAAGCCTTAATGTGAATCCCCAAGACTTCCTCACATCCACTTGCAAAGTCCTGGGAAGTCCAACACTGCTCTATCATGGTACAAGGTTACCAAGGACAAAGGCAAAGGAAAGACCACAGTGTCCAGTCCAATCCCAGTCTGGATCCAAGGCAAAGGTCCTAAATCCATGAGCAAGTCCAAAGTCCAAACTATCACAGGAGTCAAGAAAACCAAGATCACAAAGGTGAAACATGTAGGCAGCAGGAGAATGGCTGATTGTTTGGAACAACCCTCAACTCCACTTATCTGATTAAATAGGTGCTCACTGGTGCAGCTCATCAAGAGGACTGAGGCTGCTGTCTTTTAACTATCCTTGCTGATCTCTGTTTTGCCAGTCTCTGCTCAACCCTACATGTCCATAGATCAGATGGAGGAAACAATTCCTCTTCATTTCTGCTGGACAGCTACAGCTGTACACCTTCTCCACACTGTTTTCCAGCAAAGCCTCTGAGCTCTCCAGCTTCAGCAGTGCCTTTCTTTTTCCTTCTTCAGCCAGAAATTTGTCCAGTTGCCCTTCCAGCAACCTCTCTGCTGTGCCTGGCCTCTCCACTCCTGACTCATAGCCATCGTTACTTACCTGCACTCTTCCATATTCTCCTCTGAAGTCTCCAGAACCAGCTTTTCTCTCTGGAGAACCCATCACAGAATCTGGCAACATTAGCCCATCTTACCCAGACAGGCAGACCCCATCAGTTAAACAATTCCAACTGGTGGGCTCTAAGAAGAAAACTCTCTCTGCCATTACCCTGGCTCTATGAAATATTCTTCCCCCAGAGATGAGATAGAGGTCCACTCTTCTGGCCTTGCAAAAAGGAGTTAAGGCATAGGTCTGCATCTTGGCTAGCCCAGGGAAGCACACAGCCATGGGGCTGGTTAGTCTCTTGAATGCCTTTTCTTTGCCCAATCCACCTCCATAACTGAAACAGGTCCAATAGTGCCTGGGGCAGACTCAATAGATCCAGGCTCCTTGCTTTAGGGGACCAGACCACAGAACTTCAGAACTACTAGAGAGCCAGCTGACTATACAAGTGGAACAATGAATTTATCCTTCAACTCTGAATCACATTATCACTGCTTTCAACATAAAGACCATAGGCATATAATGTCTATTATGGGCTGTACCCTAGATGACCTAGGAACTTTTGTCTGTTTGTTTAATGATATCACCTATAGTTTACAAAGTAGGGTTCTTATGCTGTATGATTATTTTAAAAAGCAATATTTAATGTCAAAAATATTTGAGGATAGTTTTTTTTTTAATTACTAACATCCTCTATAATCATAACATTATTGCGGACATTCTGTGTAGTATAACATTCCTGTGATTAAGAATGCTGGAAAGAAAGCTAACTGTGCCGTAAAGGTAAGGGCTTCTTGTCTTAAACATGCATTGTGTTATAATCCATAAAAGTGCATGTTAATAGTTGCTATGGAATAGAAGTCACTATCCTTTTGAAATTCCATTTGATATGTTCTGCTGTTGGTTTTCTCTGCCATCTTGCCATCTTTGTTTCCCTGTTGATTTCCTACTTGAAAGTTTCAGAGAATGTAAGGCCACAATTCTATATTAGAACCAAGCTGCATCATATCAGGTGCGCTGAGTAAATCTCCTGATGATCATCTTCTGCCAAGGTCTGAGCAGTGAAGGTTCAAGTGCCAAGCTAGGTAATCAATCTGAAAGGCTTTTAGCAAAATGTCCTGCTTGTCATTTGACAACATGTCTCTGTTAAAGAGACTTTGTCTTCCTGTAATCAATAAATCAATTGGGTTTTTGAAGCTTACTTGGGATCTCTATGTGTTATGTACTTTTTTCTCGTCAGTGCACAATTGTGAAATAAATCAAATATTTCTTCTGGCATGCTTACTGGAGTGGACTATGAATGTATTAGGAAAGTGAAATACATGGCCCAAGTTTGCATTTTGCTATACCAAAATAGCTAGATACATATATTTCTGATATATAATTAGCAAACCATGATCAGAATCTTTCGAAGCTTAATCTGCCAGAATCTGTCCAAGTTCACAATTCTTAAAAATATGCTTTCAGCATCTAACCTGGCACTCTATGCTTTCTTAGCTACCTGAATCTTCAGAAAGGCCCATTACCTGAAAGTTTTCTTATTTTTAATAGCACTAGGGATAGAAATCCTTCCAAAAAATCTGTATCTATTCTTATATTAATATTGTAGTAGGTCTGGCTTTTGATTTTATTTTTCAATCAATTTCCCACAAACATTTCATTGTTGTCTAAATCATTCTGCTATAATTTAAGGATATATACATTTTCCTGATCCATTTTCTGATTAATGTAGAATACAATAATATAAGCTATTTTTAAACTAATAATTACTTTTGCATGAAGTTTTTGGAAGTATATATTTTACTTCTTAATGCAGACTTTTGTTCACAGAGGTATTAACCCTTGCAGTCATTGATCCTATTTACATTATTGCTGTTAAGTCAGTTGGAACAGAAGGTCCAAATGTGCTACCACTGAAATTCATGGTGGAATTCCTTTATACAGTATCTCTAAACAGCATACTTGAATGTTCTATCATGATATTTGCAATGATGTATAGCTAGTACTATTCATGCATTCCAACGTTTTGCTGCAGCTTTTCTTTTTAACTTTACTATCTACTTGGTTAAGCTGGCCCAAAAAACTCCTGAGTTTTTACTATTATTTGTTGTCTATATGAACAACCTGGTTTAATCTAAATGTTAAACATGCTCATTAAGTTGACATGAATAAAGCAGAAGTATCTAAAGGAGAACCAACCACTACTCCTTAATATTTCGCTCTACAATGATGTTATATTAGTAGCTTGCTATTAAGGAGAAAGGGAGGAGAGATGAACTTCAGAGCCATTGGTTAATTTAAAGTAATTCTGCTTAAAAAGGAAAACCCAGCACACAGAAGATCACAAAGGGCAAGGTAAGAATGTAAAAATGTGAAAAGATGAAAGTGATTGAGAGAACCAGTCTGTATAAAGCAGTACCTTCAAGGGTGATAGGAAATCTCTTTCGTTCCAGAACATAGCATAAAAGCTCTGTGCCATATCTTCTGGTGATCTGCGTGCACTCTGGATTTAATAATGATTTTAGTGTGACTTAATCATCCTGTTTTCTTGGATACCCTACTTCACAAATACAAGCAGAAGAATGGAGAATCTATATCTATAAAACAGAAGTTGGGGTGGGGATGTGTGTTTGTACAGGCTTTATACAAGCCAATCTCACCCAAACCTGGCACATATACAGCTTACCGTTGTAAGATCAGCACTGAGAGGGTCACATGCAGAAATCAGAACCCCCGAAAAATGCTACCAGAGTGTCCACACCCCAACACTAACTGCAACATTTGTACTGCGCATTCACTGCACGTGGCACATGTGCAGTATGTCTCTCTTCCTACTGCTGACTGCGTCTGAAGGAAATGCAGAAATGGCTGTGGCTGAGCGAGCGCTGCTGTCAAGTCCTGACCTGGGAGGGGGCGGCGAGAGCTTAGGAAGCCCTGGAAATGGCTGCAGCCCACCAAGTGGCGAGTTGGGGGCAAGAAAACTGTGGCAGGCCTAAGATGCTTGGGGCACTGGGAAAGAGCTGAGTTGTGCTGCCAATCACCTGTTCAATGAAGAGGCAATTTGGGGGCAAGAAAGTTCTGCTGGTGGATGCTGGCCGAAGATACTTGGGGCTGACAGCACAGTGGGGACTGAGGGAGCCGAGCTGGAACACAGGCAGTGGCAGAGGCAGCGCCACAAGGTGAGAGCCTAGCAGGGATAACCTGAGCAATGACTGAGGATGGAGCCAATGGCAGAGACGCAACAGAACACACTGCAAGGGCATGGATCAGCCACCCAGGGAGCTGGTGGAGGGGGGGAAGAAGGTGGAGGCCTCCCTGCCTCACCTAGGCAGCCGGCCTCACCCACAATTCTGAAGCTCCCCGATGACAGTACCAGGTCGGGCCTCTGCTGCTGGGCCTGTACCCATCTGCCAAGCTTACTCCAGGGGATCACAGAAAGTGGGAGGAGGAGTATGACAAGGATGAAGAAGAGGATGACAAGCAGGGGGAAGATAATGATGAAGAGCAAGAGGGGGGAGATGATGAACACAAGGAGGAAGAGGAGGAGAGAAGAAGAACAATTAATTAAACAATGGGGTGAAGGGAAGAAGATGATGAAGAGAAGGAGGACAAGGTGGGAAGAAGAGGATGAAGAGAAGGGGAGGGGAAAGACAATGAAGAGGAAAAGAATGAGGAGGAGGAGGGAAGAACAGGAGGCAGAAGAGCAGGTGAAGAGGATGAAGAATAGGGGGATTAAGAGGAACAGAAAGGGAGCGGAAGGTGATGAAGAGGAGGGAGAAGAGATGAAGATGAGGAAGAAGATCATGAATGGGGAGAAGGAGGGAAAAGACAAGGAGGAAGAGGAGGAGGGGGAAGAAGATTAACATGAGGGGAAAGAAGAGGAGGAGGAACAGGGATAAGAACATGAAGAACAGGAGGAACAATATGAACAATAAATACCCAGGCAACACATATGATGGAACGGCTACCAAATAGAAATCAGTTTCCTAGATGTACTTATTCTTCTGGGACATGAAGATATTGTAGAGTATGACTATGATTGTATAACTGAAGCATTCATAGGCCCTCCCACATCTTCTCTTCACCTAATAATGACATTGAGGCCTACCTCCTAAATTGCTTTTTTCTTTCTTCTCCTTTCTTCAGATTTCAATCTTACACTTATAACCAGCTGATGTGCTCGAAGACAGTTCCTACAATGACAGTTCCATCTATTTTGACATATGATGGCTGACATTCCTATCCTTTACTTTACAGTTAAAAGTTCCCATCATGAGAAATGACATCTGAACATGGCAGGAAGAGGGCGGTAGAGGTGAAATGGGTGGGAAATGGAATGCTTGGTCCTATAGTTCACCTTCTTCCAATACATTTCTTTCTGTGATAAGTCTTGCCTCTCTTTCCATTATCTAGGTATATTCCTCTAAATCTACACAATAATATAAATCACCAGCTAATTTTCAATGCAGCTGTGTCAGCTTGACCTAAAGACTGTAATAAGTTGCTGTGAAAGAAAATGAAATGATATGAGAGTGGCTGCCATTTAAAATGGATGGTTGAAGATCATAATTCTATTACTCTATGGAAAAGATTCCTTGGAAGCTACATTTAAGGGTGGACATCCATCCTGCCCTGTTACTCCCCACTTTTCTTCTGACATGCAGTCACATTTATGGACTTAGAAACAAAAATGCATACAATAACCCCAAAATTCTCTGGAATAGAAATATCTACATTTTCTCCTATCTTTAAAACGATTCTACTAGAAAAAAAAAGAGGAATGAAAACATGCAAAGGATCATTACATTGCCTCTCCCCGCTGCCCTTCTATATGATATACATGTAGACATAAAGGAAAGTACATGGAAGCTCATTACATCCCACTAATATGGTGGGGCATGGAATGTTAGCAAAAATAGATAAGATATGATGATCGATGATCATGCCCAATGTGGCTCTACCCTATATGTATATGTATATGTATATGTATATGTATATGTATATGTATATGTATATGTATATGTATATGTATATGTATAT
>JANHGC010002974.1:393589-405601 GCA_027560395.1 Boaedon fuliginosus | reverse complement strand
GAGGAGGGAAGGAATGAAAGAAGGAACATGGCAGTCCATTACAAAATTACCCGGGCAATGCCGGGTAAACAGCTAGTAACAAATAAATGTGAAATAGCTTTTTCTCTTGCTTGACAGCTTGCATGGGTTTTTGGTTTTAGTCAAAGTGAGTCAGTCTGAAACTTCCCATCCTATAATCCACAGACAAGCCTAAAGGGTTGCATTCAATGGAGTATTTATTTATTTTTATTATTATTTTATTTTATTCGATTTATACCCCTCCTCACTTCCTCGGTTAAGAGGAACTTGAGGCAGCTAACAACAATTTAAAATACCATATGTTACAATATAAAAAGTCTAAACCACAATCAACACATTCAAAAACATTCAACAAGATTCAGAAAAGGTGGGGGGGGCACAACACTTCCAGGCCACCCGACAAAGCCACGTCTTTGTGGATTTACGGAAAGCCAACAAGGTGGAAATGGTCCTGATCTCTGCGTATGAAGAAGGGGGTGAAGGTGAAGGTATAAGGTCATGATTGAAATCAAGCATGGAAGTGACAGACTGTAGATGGATTTTGCCTCCTGTTGCTTGAGTCTTGTAACTCTTCCAGAATCTTGAAGCTCAATCTATATTGACTTTATTTGGATCAGTTGGCTGAACAAATTATCTGTGTGGCCCGATTAGCTCTCCCCAACATTGCTTCTGATATGAAAGGGGCAGCTGCAATGGCCCGTGGCCTTTGGGACTGCAGCGTTGGAGTCAAACATGTGTGCTACAAAGAATGGCATTTGTTCAGGTCAAAAAAAATAACAAGAATCACAGCTATACAGTGGTAAAAAGGCAGATGAGACACTGACTAAAACACTTTTTTCTAAACTCTGTTGGAGGTTGGGAACCCAAGGGGATGTGAATTATTGAAAAGACAGGAGAAAAATTCTTAGCCATGTCAGCCTAAATATTTACAGAGAGTTACCATATACTGTATGCTCAGGAGCATAGTTCAGACTGTAAACTATCTTCTAAGATATATTCACTAAGGAGTCTTTAAACAATGAGCAAAAATGTATTCTGGTGAATTGTCAGTTACCTCACAAACAGCAATCTCTTCTAATTAATACAGTTTACATTGGCCCAGATAAATTACACAAAATCAAAATATTCAAGTAAATTCTAAAGGGAATAACAAAAATACATCTATAATGTTCCCCATTTGCTAATGGGGAACATTAGTAATTCAATTTGAAATGCAGAGAGAGAGAGAGAGAGAGAGAGAGAAATCCAAAGTCAGCAAGAGAGAAATGGGAGGATTCACATGTTCAAATAGGATTAGGAAAGCTTTAATTTGGCTACTGAAATTATCACTAATGACAGAGGAGAATGTTCAAAAGATTACTTTTCACAAATTTCCTAGTGAGTTGCAGGAGAAAAGAAATTGCCTGAAAATGACAAAAAGGGCTCAAAGACAATGATCTAAGTAGGGAATAGTTGGGAGTATTTTTCCTTCTGTTTGTTGGCTAGGACCTCATTTTACAATCAGTCTTTACACAATGATCCTTATAAATTTCCTTTAAATTGTATAGTATAGCCCGGTTTACTTCTTCAAGTAAGAGGCATAAAAACTGCTTTTTGCAGGGGAGAGGGGGCAGGAGAAAGTTATGGCTACATCACAAAATAAAGAAGGAATCTACAAGAATGTTTTCATGCCATCAAGATTACTACTGGTCTGGAGATTGTCTATTTACAGTCTCCCTGAGGGTATTCTGGAAAGACTAGTGTGGCAGGACTTTCTCACTGTTGCTAGTAAATGTGGGTTTACTACAGATTACTACAGATTAACAGAGTTGGAAAGGACCTTGTAGGTCATCTAGTCCATCTCCTACCCAAGCAGGAGATCCTATACCATTTCTGACAGGTAGCAGTCCAGTCTCTTCTTGAAAGCTTCCAGTGATGAAGCTCCCACAACTTTTGAAGGCAAGATGTTCCATTGGTTGATTGTTCTCACTGTCAGAAAAATTTTCTTTATTTCCAGGTTAAATCTCTCCTTGTTCAGTTTCCATCCATTATTCCTTGTCTGGCCTTCAGGTGCCTTGGAAAACAGCTTGCCCCCTTCCTTTCTATGGCAGCCCCTCAAATATTGGAACACTGCTATCATGTCTCCCCTGATCCTTCTCTTCATTTTGCACAGGTTTGCACAAATAGATCTTGAAAGTCATTACCGATCTTGAAAATCTTTAGTTGTAAAACTAACAGCAGATGAAACAAAGCTGCAGAACATACTGATTGCCTTTGGACCATCAAAATAAAGAAGCATCCTAGCAAAATAATGATACAATACTGATAAGGGAGAAATACAATTATTATGGAGGTTACACAGCCAACCAAATGTTTATATTGGAGTTGGCATTTTTATCTATCTACAGAGTCCTTCCCAAGGACCTGGGATAGGCAGATGCTGTTGTTTGATGCTGTTAAAGGTATTGTTGCAAGATGTAAGTTGTTCCAAGTAAAGCTGTCTTTTGCAATTTACTGATAATGATTTTGTCAATGCCAATGGTATTCAAATAGTACTCCAGATGGTTTGGGATTGCACCCAAGACATCCATTACTATTGGTAATATCTTTGTGTTCTTCTTCTATTTGCAGGCCTTTGTTTTTTGTGATTTCTCTCCAGTTCTTTCTCTTCTATTCTGCAGTCTCCAGGTACTGGAGTCTGAATAGTCTACTATCCAGACTTTTCTTTTCTATAATACTGACTCAATGATAACAAAGAGCACCTGGCCTCTGACCCTATAAACAGATTAGTGAATCATGGCATAATGGCAGTCATAAATCTGCCTAGTAAAAAATATACTATAGCAAAATTAGAAATTTATTCGTGATTCATAAAGGTGAAGGAATAATTTTTACAATCTTCCAAAGTATCAAAATGTATCTATGCATTTAAGGCGATGGAATTTGCATTTAAATATACATTTAAAATAAACACATTTCTTTCATTTTCTAAGTAGAAAAATGAAAATACTAGAAACAGAATAAACAAGGTAGTCCTTGACTTACAATCATAGTTGAGCTTAACATTTCTGTTGCCAAGCAAGACAATAATTAAGTGAGCTTTACCCCATTTTATGACCATTGTTGCCACAGTTGTTAAGTGAATCACTGAAGTTGTTAGTAACACAGTTGTTAAGTGAATCTAGCTTCCCTATTGACTTTGCTATCACAAAAGGTGATCACATTACCCCAGAAATATGCAACCATCATAAATGCCAGTTGTCAAGCATCCTTATGAAAAATGGTCATAAGACATATTTTTCAGTGCCACTGTAACTTTGAATGGCAATTAAACAAACATTTCTATGTCAAGGACTACCTGTATTATAAGAAGTGTATGCGGAAACAAATGCAATTTCTAAAAAAAAAATGTTTTTGAAACTGACAAACTAAGAAAAATCAATATTTATTCATCCTGTGAATGTTTGTTCTAATTCTGTAGTTGTCAGTATTTTGAAGTACAATAATCACTGTGATTAAGCAAGGTTATATGTCTGATCTATCGGGACAAGCACCAATAAATTTATTATACCCACAAATGGAGTAACCCTATTCTTTTAACTATGCAAGACCAAGGAGAGTTTTCTTCTTGGTGTTTTCCTTTTTCACTTCTTTTTTTCTGCCATCAATTCAAGGCTTATAGCAGCTAAATGTATGCATTTGTACAATAGTGGGCATGGATTGTATTAAATTGACAAGATGCCAGCAAATTTATTAGTGGCAGAAGTACAGAGAGCTCGCCAAATACGTAGAATCTATTTTGTAAGAAAAATAAAGGAAAATGAAAAAAAGGAAGGATGGGCAGGGAAAAGAACATAGAGACAATGATTCCCAAAATTACCTAGTTGTTTTTACAGTAATTACTAGAAATGAAAGAAAAAGGAAATTCATATAGAAGCTGATCTTTGAGCTTATGGAATGGATGTCTCCATATTCTTCTTCTTTGGCCAGATGAAAAGGGACCAGGTAAAATTGGGAAAAAAAGAAGATGATTTAGATCTGCAAGCCAGATAAGATACCTCCAAGTATGATGTAGTATATCTTAATTTCTCCTGTTTTGGATTGGAAAACTGATAAATCAACCCTGGTCAATACTGGCCTACCTCTGCTGCATCAGGAATTTTGTAATCTTACAAGACAACATAAGGAGCAACTATACTTGTATAAGTCTAATAATGGAACGATACAAACATTGATATCCTATATTGTGGATTCCATCACTGCTCTTATTGTGCTTATAGCTTAAGATAGAAAGATCTCAAATTGTGTTTTGCAGCTGAGGGAGAGACACTTGTGATTGTGGCAATTAAAAGACAGACTTTAAAATGCTAATGATGTTTAGTTCATTAATGATAGGAAAAGGCAAGAATGGGTTTGAAAAGCTTGAATGAAAAAATCTCAGTCAGAGTGCTGGATTGAGGCATGCAATGCAGAAAGTGAGAAGGAATGGCAAGCAGACAATTCAAATAAGCATTTTTAGTGATTCAAATTCTTTGATCCAAAAGTGGAATAGACAGCGCCTTTCCTCTATCAATCTTAAGATGTCATATTTATTAGGGGATTAGAATCATTAAATTATTTTGTAATTATGTGGAAAGAATATAAGAAGAATGCTGCAATCTACATCTTTTTCTTTTAACCCGTAATATTTTAATTTAATCCAACTAACTTCAGCAAAACTACTGTAGAATTAAAACAATGAATTGGAGTATAAGAGCTGAGTTGATTCTGTTCAAATACTGGATGAGAAATTCAGTTTCATTTTGGACTTCCTGCCTTCTCTCTCTTTAATTAAAATATTTTACACTATTTTATTGATTTTATTATTTTCAATATGTAATTACACAGGAAATCATATACAAATTTGTTAAATCTACTAAAAAGGATTAAAGTGAAAGCTACTTGTTAGGAATCTGTAGATCAGTTCCAGTATGAATTAAACTGCCAGTTTCAAATTCAATCCAATTTAATAATTCAATTCAATTTAAGAGATCAACTTATTCAATTTGATGTTTCAAATTGGATCATTAAGTTGCATTGATTCACTTTTCTGAATCAATTTGAAAAAGAACATCTGATTGCCTTCAAATGAAATCTGTGAATAGAAGCTTCAGTCATACAGTTTGTAAGAAGGTTGCAATATGCTTCAGTCTTATTCATGATGGCTGGAAAAAAACTTTTAATCAATTTCAGTAGAATTATTGGGTATATACGTGGTTAAACATATATAGATTTGAACTGAAGACTGTAATAGTAGTCTGAGGAATTATGCAATTTAGAAAACTATTTTGTTTTAATTTTCAATTTCAAATGGTGTATAACAGAACAATAGTAGAAAACAGAGTAGAAGACCCATAGAAAAAACAATACTTAAAAAAATAGCAGTCCACACATCTGGATAAAGAGTTCTGATGTTGTTCCTAGAATTTGTTGGAGCCACTCTTCCCATCTTAGGAATCACAACCCTGAGTTGTCCTACCATACCTAGAATTACTTTGGCCTATCCACTATCACTATCCACAATCTCTCTAGTTCTTCCTTCAGGCCTTGGTACTTCTTCAACTTCTACTCCTTCCTGATGTTGCTGTCATTTGGCACTGTCTTCTGGTTCTTGAATGATGTCTGGTTGACTGGCCAGTACTTACCTGTTCTCCTGGATATGGAAGTCCTATAGGATCTTAACCCTATTATTCTCCATGACTTTCTTTGCAATGCCCTATTTGGACTTTGGAAGGTCTATCACATACACTGTGCAGATGTTCTTGTAAACAATGCCAGCTACTTGGTTGTACTGTTCAGTATATAGGTGTTGTTCCACCTGTATCCTGCATCCAGCCACTATGTATTGGACTGCCTCTGTGGCCCCTTTGAAAATCTGCAGCTTGGGTATATCTACTGTAGTAGACTTCTGTTTCTATAGATCTGGTGCTTAGTATTTGTTTTTGTGCTGCTATAGTCAGTGACTCAGTGGTGTCTTTTAGTCCAGTCCTTTCTAGGCATTGGTACATCATGTTTATTATTGCTTATAAGGTAGCAATTATGTAACAGAGATTTGTAGAAGGAGGAGGAAGAAGAGCATTGTGGATGGTGAAATAGTGGTAAATAACTTTGATAGTGGAAGGATATCAAATCTGCACAGTTCACAACACCCCTTCTGTTGACTTTTTGAAAAGAACAGGATCAATTGAATGTCTACATTATGATCCTGCTCAGAGTACATTGGTAAAATGTAAATAAAAGAAATTGTATTTTCTCCCAGTTGGCATATATCCAAATTCAAATGGTTTTACGTAAACACTTTAACTTATTCCTAGTTTTATAGGTTATCCTAATAGTAAATGGGGGTGGGGTTGTTCAATTTCATGAACATTGAAATAGCCACTTTACTGAACTGAATAGTTGCCTTTTGTCAAACCAAAACTTGCTCTGCATTTTGAGAAGCTAACTGATAGAATGAACAGATGTATATCTAAAAAAAACCTACGGTGATAGCATCATTTTAAAGAGGATGGAATGATAGTAATAGTAAGAATGAACCCTTAGGGAGCTATAGCCCAGAATTAATCACTGCAGACAAATTATTCAACCTGTTTAATGCTTTATGGAAAAGGATCCAAGGCTGCTTAAGTAAATGGAAAGGTTCAATGGATGTCAGTGGCCTTGAATAATTAGTGAATGATTTATGGGCATATTTGGATTCTGATCCTCTAGTTTTGCAGGGGCTCATCTTATCCCCCCTCTATCAACAAATTAATTGTTTCCTGATCTAGGTGGGTACATATTGGACTACTGTTTTTCCAACCAATCGGGCTTTCCATAATTATATGGCACTCTTTCTGTGGTTTACTTGAATGATTTCAAACATGCCAAAAGCATTCAGGGTGATTTAGTGAGTGCTTCTTCCCGCTGTGTTTGCAATAATGCTGGAGAAAAGAAAGGAATTCCCCACACTTAGTTTTGAGGAACATTTTTTGCCAACAAAAGCCATTTCAAAAATATTATTACCAGTGAAGATAGGGGAAATCAATGCTGCTGAAGTTGATGTTTGTGCCTGAATAAAAGAATGAATGTTTGCAAATTGTATTTTGAAGTGCTGGTCAAGCTCTCATCATAATAATAATGCTTCACCATCAAGGAAAATGGAAACTCAGCAGGTATAACTCATGTATTATATATCCATTTCTGGCAATGAATTATTTTAAGTTTCTGATGTTATAATGGTGCACTTTTAGTCCCTTTAGGGGGCAGCAATCAAATGTCCACATTACAGCTGCTTGTATGACTCTGATTTTTTTTAAAAAAATCCCTGTCATTTTAAAACCTTAATAACAGGGAAGTATAGTCATTTTGATTACTAACAATTCAGAGCAACCTGTATTTTAAATGCTACACAATTTAAAGAGGTTCTTATAATCAGATCTTGACTGAAACCCTGCCTCTTGACCTATTGATTAAATTGTTCTGGATTATAATAACACCAGATTTGAAAACATGTGAATTTTTAATGTTGGCTGCATATTATTTTCCATGACTGAAATAATAGTAATTATTAACTAAGAAAAAGCACCCATAATATGGCTGTGTTCATAGTTATGGTGCTGAATTGTATTTCATACATAGTTTGCCTCAACTAATTTCCATAACTGGCTTCACATAATGTATTTAAACAAAGGATATATCTCCGTGCAATATTTATCTATGGGAGTAAGCTCAATGTACATATAGTCTTTGTACCCTCTGAATGTTGCTAGAGACAAGTCTGCTGCAATATAATCAAACCAAAAGACACAACATTGGAGAATGCTGCACTGCAGTAGAGAATTGTGTTCATAGCCTATTATCCTGATTGGAGGCTATTTTTTCAGCCCTAAGGGTATGTGCTTCATGTGTCAGGAAAGCAAAACTGGAAATAGTCATATGAATTCTGCTTTATGAACATGTTTACCAGGGGAGGTACAAAGAATCTTTAGCCAATTCTTATCTAAATATTTAGATCAGTGCCATGGAAAATCTACAAATGTGTAAACTAAATAGTTCTGAATATCTACAGAGTTATTTAAATTTTTTAATCCTGAATGAATCAATCAGAAAGGATCAGTACGCTTTTCTACTTTGCACAGATGACAATACATAGCAAATTATCCCAGTGTCTTCATTAATTTAAATTCAAATTAATACGATGTATTTCACTACTTTCCAGAAGTTGGTAAGACTGATGTCTGAAAATGTTAGTAGAAATGTGTATTTACCACATTTTTCTTGCTAAATTTCTGCCTTGTTGAATTTTCTGTCTAGAGTTGAAAATTCATTGCTGAACGAGGGGAAATCTCTTTCCCTTGGCAGCTTTTGGACAAGACGTTTTCAAGAATTTGGAAACTCACGCAGTCTGTATACCCATACACACCTCAGCCTCTTCTTGCTAGTCTTCACCTTAGTGTTTTTCCTTGAGCAAGCTTTATCATTGTGGTTACCCCTGAGTGACCTCCCGGATTGGTATTGAGAAGCTTTTGCCCATACGCACAGCAGGGCCTAAACGAAATAGAATGAGCTCCAATTACTGATTTAATGAGGACGAAAACCCCGATTCCCATCTCTTGCTGTGCTCCCAGCTGTAGAGGTTTATCTGACTGTTACTACCGGACTGGCATTTCATTCTGTATGGACATATACTATTGGCTTTGTGTTTGGTATATAATATTTTGCGGGCTCCATTTGAAGAAAGTAAATTTCCTTATATTCCTTTTTCTCATAGAAGTCCTTTGGTTTCCTATTAGAGTTTTATTTTATTTGGTTTGATTTCCCAGTTAATAACACCTTTGGTGAGTGATTGATCTAAACCTAAAGAATTCCTCTTCTATGTTTCTGTCCTAGTTGTGCCATTAGCTTAACAATTCAAAGGAGTGCTCAGTGCTCATAGGTATGCATAACCTCTGAACTTCGTCTCCTGGGGTACTAGAGAGTGAGTGTTTTATATTAAATCATTAACTGAAGTTTAAGTATTTTTTATTATTATTAAAATAAACAGAAATGTTAGCAAAAGGTACATAGTTTAACATGGTATCATGGTCACATAATCATACCAATGCCTGCTCCAGGCTATTATAGAAATTGTTTTTTAAGTTGGCCTGACTTACACTGTAATATTTAAGAAGGAAATGTGAACTTTTTTAATGTCTCAGGTTTTACCGAAACGTAGGAATGGATAATCTTTTTTGGTTTAATTCTTATATTGTAAAATACTCTTTTGTCAAAAATATTATTAATTATTGTAAATAAAAATTTACACTGGTAAAAGTGGTTTTCCCTAACCATGGAATGTCAGTCCAGTATCTTACTTTGATAACCTATTGTTATTCTCCATAGGTCAGGTTATCAAAAACATGAACAATTATTTATAGCTTTAATGTATTACATTTTATTGACCTTTCCTTTTTTATTGATTGAATGTCACCAGATGCCAAGCAAAGGAACATAGGGAACATAGCTTGTTTTCTGTCAAGCTAACAGTTGATGTTTTCTTCTCAGATTACTAGCTGTGTTATATTTGTTTTATAAGCAAGAGCTTTTTCTTTAGGATCTTGTATATTTAATTCAGCAATATTTTCCTCCAACCCAAGTTGGGCAAATTTTGTAAAAAACAACAACTCACAACCCTTTATTTTATTTTATTTTTACCCTCTTTGACCTCATCAGAGGCTTCAGTAATGAGAGAAAAGTAGAAACATAATGTCATCATGTCAGTTCATATGAGCTCATGCTTGGCACTAAGAAGACAGATGTTATAAATTTTGAAATATAAGTCCACTTGTGCCTCTTTACTCAATCTGTATATCTGATTGAAAAAATTCTAGATGCATAAAAAAACTTTGCCTATGAATTTTTGACAAAAGTAAGATGTGTGTTTAGGAAACCTATGCTTGGACAAAATATTACCTTGGAAGAGAAACTACTAGAATTCTGATAAATATAATTAAAATTCTCAGTATAGGATCTATATCTCCCTCCCTTAACATTTTATTTTGGCTACTATGAAATGTCTGTCAAATACTAAGGCAAAACAACAGATCAGTTCTGAAAGCAATCAGAAGTATGTTGATAAGCTTCTTTTAAAATTGTTATAGCAACAAAATAATGACAGAGAAAAATGGAATACATTCCAGTATTGTTAAATCTCACATAAAATAATCTTGTAACACAAAACAATATTAATCATGTATACTTGAAATCTCCACTGAAAATATTGGGGATGGATGGATAGAGATAGATAGATAGATAGATAGATAGATGGATGGATGGATGGATGGATGGATGGATGGATGGATGGACGGATGGGCGGGCGGGCAGGCAGGCAGGCAGGCAGGCACACCAGTCAATCTGGATTTAGTATCATCATCTGTCAAATACCAATGTTTCTCTAGCAGAAATGCAATATAAGAAGAGAAAAATGATGTGAGAATCAGGTGATTCAATTGTTTGGGGTGAGGTCTGATCAAAATGTTGATGAAACCCATCTGTGTATCTCAAACTTGAGTTGCCTAAGCAGTACCATGAAATATCTTGTCCCAGTGCTTGGAGTTGTAAAGGTCTGCCTCTGGTGCAACAGATTTTGACTCAATCTAAGCAAGACTGAATGGCATTGGGTATTTGGGCCTTCCAGAGACAAAGTTTTCCACCACTATGGGGTGGCACTGCACCAGATGGATTAAGGGGAGCTTCTTGGACTCATGACTCATGCTAGAGGAGCAGATTGCAGCCATGGCCAGGAAGGCCTTCACATACCTTAAGGTTGTGTATCAGTTGTGCTTGTTCTTGGATTGGAAGGCTTTTTTCAGTCACTCATGTTCTCATCACCTCTCATCTGAATTATTGCAATACTCTCTATATGGCAGTAGTGGCTAACCTTTTTGGCACAAGTGCTGAAATGGAAGCGCACGTACTGGAAACCAGAAAAACAGTTCCCTGATGTGCGCGCGTGAGAGCACCAGAAACTGAAGCTTAGCTTCCCGGCATGTGCATGGATGCTGGCCACCTGGTCTTCCAATTTCTAATGCACACGTGCGCATGAAGACCAGCTGGCCAGTGCAAGCATGTGCTCTGGGGAGCTGCTCTTCCAGTTTCTGGCACTCCCTCATGCGGGAAGACCAGCTTGCTAACACAAACATGCGTGCAGGAATCCAGAAGAGCAACAACCGATGACTGGCATGCCCAGAGAGATGGCTCTGTGTTCCGGCACGGGTTGTGCTTAAGAGAATTCAAAAGCTTCAAATGGTGCAGAGTGTGGCTGCATGGGTACAAATGGTGTCAGATATTCCCTATGTTTATCACCACTGTTATGTGAGATTCTGAGTGTGATTCAAAGTACTGGTTATCACTTCATGGCTTGGGGATGGGTTACCAGTTTTCTCCCAGTTATTTCTACCTGTTCAATTCAGTTCAACAGGTTGTGCATGTTATTGGTCCCATCAGCCAAAGAATGTCAGCTGGCCAGACCATGAAAAGTTTCTTCTCTTCAATAGTCCTTGCCCTCTGGAATATTTGCCCTTGAAAGATTAGGATGACCCCAATCCTGTTGCCTTTCATGAGGCCATGAAGACCTGATTGTGCCTGAGCCTGGGGCCTGAATATATTAAGGGTCCTATTTCTTTGGTTTACATGCATTTGATTTATGTTGTTTACATTTTTTTATTATTATTTATTTATTTATTTATTACATTTTTATGCCGCCCAACTCCGAAGGACTCTGGGCGGCTTACAACAGAGATAGCAATAGCACTCAGATGTTATATACTGCTTATCAGCACTTTACAACACTCTCCAAGCAGTTACAGAGTCAGCCTATTGCCCCCAAACAGTCTGGGTCCTCATTCAAGGATGGAAGGCTGAGTCAACCTTGATCCTGGTGAGATTTGATCTGACAACCTGCTGAACAAGTCAGCAGAGACTTCAGTGCTGCATTTAACCACTGCGCCACTGAGG
>JANHGC010002974.1:370846-382421 GCA_027560395.1 Boaedon fuliginosus | reverse complement strand
GGCAGGAAGGAAGGAAGGACGGAAGGAAGGAAGGAAGGAAGGAAGGAAGGAAGGAAGACCTGGGAAACTACAGACTTCACCGTCTGTATTGTTATTACTTGACAAGATCTTTAAAAAATAATCAACCAGCATGTTAATGAGCACTTAGATAGCTAAACTACAAGTAACAGGAGCCAGCAGATCAACCATTGACTTTACTCATTATCTAAAACTTCAAACAATTCAATTGAGTATCAGCATTTATAAATCCAAATTCTGCAAGCATCCCTAGAAAGTGTATAGGAATGGCTTATATTGTGCTATTCAATGCAATCTCTTGATCTCTATCTTCCCTGCCATTCTGGCAAAATGCAAGGAAGGATAAATTTTTATGCACCATTGGTGTTTTTTTTAAAGATGATGTTAAGAAAAGGGATATTAAGAAATGGTGTTTTTAAACAAAAGCACCAAATCTCATCTTAATCAGAATAATCCAAGTAAATTATTTAGTTTTAAAAAATTATAGAATGTTGATGAAGTTCCTTACCACACATAATGGAGGTTAGATTTATATGATCCTTTGACAGATTTAAAGTCAGAGGTGGGCTGCACTTACGTTACCAATCTATTCCCTTTGGGATTGCAATGGAGCTTCAAACATGCAGCTAATTAACTCAGGCAGCTCCGGTGAGTGCAGCAGCGGTGGCGTGGAACTCAGCTGGGTAGCTTGGGTGGGGGTAACGAGCAAGAAAGTTAATTACACATGGAAAAGATAGTGCAGAGGTGGGTGAAAGGGCCCAGCCATTGATCACAACTGCAGGTTTGCCCGAACCCATGTGACCAGTCAGAAGCCCATCACTATTTAAAGTAGTTCTGTTCTGGGCAGATTTGATATAAACAAGTCTGTGGTCTGCTGGCATTTTTTAAAAGGTCAATAAATATACTACCACTGCCCCCAAAATTGTGCTGCTGGGTGCCTCTAATACCTCCAGGCCCCACTGCTGCTACCTGCTCCAGTGCTGCTACTTCCCCACTGGCTATTGAAATCTTATCTGCATGCCAGGTTTTCCTTTGTAGTACACAATGGTTTTTTTTTTTAATTTATCAGTGTGTCCCTCTACAAGTTTTGCAGTCCTGACATAGAATACACAAGATATCAAGATTCAGCGTTACCGCTACATAAGCATGTTTCTCTAAATCGTTTATTTTTTTCTTCATAGGAAAAAAACAAGTTCAATTCTTTTGGAAAATGTCCACAAGCGCCTGTTGCATTAAATTGCATTCGTTTATCTCCATCCAGATGCATTCTTGATAGCAGAAACAAAGCAATACATTTCCCTTAATAAACAGTTGCAAACTATTTTTGAAAATAACCACACAAATAACTAGAGCTTTGTTCTTTTACAGTTTACCGGCCATACAGCCAGGTCTTCCATGCCAAAGTAAAAAAAAAAAAGTTAATTTGCCCACTTTATCAGACTAATCTAGTGCATTTTAAACCTGTCAGCTCTAAAAAATGAGGTTGTTTAGCATGCAAGATGGGACCATTTTCTAGCAATTGAGAAGGTATTAGTTTAATGGATTATTTCTAACCATGAAAGAGTGAAATATACATTTTATAAATATCTCCCATAAAATATAACTTTTTTTTTCAAAACATAAAACTTCAAGTTGTAAGTGCTGAGATTTGTGCATTTACAAGTGCACAAGATCCCCCCACCACAAATAGTAAGTTTTAACTGTTATTGTGACTCAGAAAACAAAAATAGCAACCTAAGTTAGCTATGTGAAAAGTTACACAGTGCAAATTATGACTAATGTTAGTCATATCTATTTAGAATTGTGAGATAAAGGTATATGGGGTCACATTTTATTTTACGCTGAATTTTGAAAGGTATAGAAAAGTATCAAATGTATACTTTCCATGTTAAATTTAAGCTTTTGTTTTTCAACTGTTAGATATTAGCAATGAATGCCTCTATATTGAAAGGATTGTATTCTGTTGACTCCCCTGCTACTGCCATTAATATTTATCCTCTTGAGATTTTTAATATTTTTATTACAAAGAGCGAGAGAGAGAGAGAGAGATATGCTGTTTTTTTAAATCAGTGTTGCATGCCATCCAGAATCACTTTTTGTGATATGATAGTAGCTTTCAGATTGTATTTAAGTATTCCATGTAGGTAAGTTAGTCCCACATTTTACATTTTAATGGTAAGGTTAAGTGTTAGAAAAGCCCCTTGTTGTTCCAACGATAACTAACTTGGTATTTCAATGGATACAAAAATTCTCTTAATTTTGAAGTTTAAAATTTTGAAAACTGCCAATCTTACCAGGTTAGACCAGACTGGAAACACTATCTTATAAATTTAAAAGTACAATGCTCCAGGCATCAATTTCTCACAAGAAACTAGGGAGAGTCTCTTGCCCCATCAGCTGTAGACTATGCTGACTCCTATCTGTCCAGTGTATCTGGACCTAGTCTCCCATTCATTTGCACACAACCCGATTACAGAAGCCTATTGGAAACCTCTCTAATTTATTAAGTCCATTTTTTTTTAAAGAAAATATTATTCTTAAAATATATTACTTAGAAAACTGGAGCCAGTTTCAGATATGAATAAGGGCCCATGATAATTGACCATTAAATCATTGAGAATTTTGCCCTTATGCTGCTATCATGCAGCAATTTAATAAACGTTGACCAATGAACAGCAGAACTGTGACAGTGGAAGATCAGATGGAAAAGATATCAAATCACAATTGACTCTGAGATTTTAGTGTTTAAAAATTTCTTGGTCTGTATCCTGATAAATCCTCTGAGTTCTCAGAAAATAAATCTTCCAGTAAAGCCCTTGACAGAGGTCATGAACACATCCTTAAATGGAAGTTTTATTTTATTTTTCAGAAATACTCTTCTATTCTTCTTTTCCAGATACAGTAGATCTGTCTTTTTTTGTTCTGCTTTCAGACCGATAGTAAAAAGAACACTTTCTAGAACTTTTCCTCTCCTTTGTTATAGATTCCTCAACTTCTTAAAATGGATGTACTGGAAAAATGCACACAAAATGTACATAAATGCTTGTAAAAGAGGCTTCATGGGTTGTATGTAATCGAGGACTGAGAATTTCAAAGAATTTCTAATGTAAAGAGTTGTTTATCAGAAGTTCTCTCAATTAACATGCTTCTAGGAAGATTGTTATTTCCTGCATATATCATCTAATAACGCCCAAAGTAAAACCAATAGAAACCTTCACTTTCTTTCAGGAGCAACATTTCTAATGCAAATTTATTTCTAAAGCTTAGATACCTCTCTTTTGTAATTTGTCAGGTTTCTTACACATTTCAAATGATTTTATGGATTTATGGATTTTCCCCACCAAAGAATAAAAATAGAGAGCATTGCTACATATTCTGCAAGTGTCTGTAGAGGGGCAAGCACAACAGTATATTATTATGTTTTGGTTATGCAGTCACCCAGATATTTAGTCTGGATTTGGCACCTACCTATCAAGTCCTTTCCCACAGACCTGGTATAGGCAGATCTTATTTGATGGTATTAAAGTTCTTGTCATAGTATATAAGCTGTTCTAGGTAAAGCTGCATCTGATTTATTTTGTTAGTGCTGATGGTTTTTAAGTGATGCTCCAGATATTTGGAAATTGCATCCAAGCTACCTATCATTATTGCTAGCGTCTTTGTTTTCTTTTGCCATTGTCTTTCTTTGCTTTGTCACATTTGCTTTGTTTTCTTTTTCCGGTCTTTGCTTTCTTTGCCATATTTTATTAGGGGGAAATGTGATTATCATGATTAGTCAGATTGCTAAATCATTCTACCTATTTATTTGACTTTAACTGACTTTACTTCAAGGGTAAAAACCTCTACTATAAGAATATTGTAATTATCATTCCATTCCATTAATTTATTTTTAGAATTTACAGCTGTTCTGCTAATTCGTACGTTGTAGTATTACATTTTTGTTATATTGTTTAAAGCTTCTAAATTTTGCTTTAGTGTCCTAGCTTGAATCCAGCAATGTCTATGAATATGGAGGAAAGTGGACTATTTCCTGAATTAGACTCAGTTATTTGATGTCTTCTTTCATGTGTCATACCTAGGACTAGCAATGGTTCTAGAAAATAAACATCTTATAGCCAGTTCAGTATATATCTTGCTAATTCTGCTTATGTGAGGGAGAAATCCAATATAGAATAGTGAATAAGTAGTATTGACTACAGTAATATTTAGTCTCAATTAATAGGATATATACACAATGTAGACCTGCTTAATTTTAGTCCTGACACTGTAAATTGGTTTGGCTATTTATATTTCATAACTCAATCCATGTGATATTAAAATTGTTTCTTGTGAATTGTTTCATTAAGGTACATATTGTGTCATAAATTAGAAAATGTACTGTCAAAGATTATGTATGTATAACAATGAGGCCAGGCCTCCGTTGTGAAAGCACATATAGTACTTTACAGGCAAAATACTGATCTCTGTATTTTAAGTTACCTTCAAGTAGCATGACAACTTAGTAGCTAGTTGATATTTTGAAGAGCTTCTGTCCACCTTGAAAGATATTTTTGTCATGGTATTCCAGACCTTGAAGTTATTGGCTATCCACTAGTTTCAGAGGTCTTATACTGTTGGTAAAATAAGGAAGAATAATTTTGTTGAAGTTTCTTTCTCTGATGAAATTCCGCTGAAGTTATGGCTCTTTAAGAAAGTATCTGGGGATATGGAGGATTAGACCTTACCCATGGGTGGCAGATTTGTTGTATGTTACTTACGTGATTGCTGTGAGATGTGTTGCTTTTAAGCCGATATAAAGCTTATAAGCTGCTCAGAACCTACTGGTCATCTTTAGATTTAACCTGCAGAAGAAAGGAAAGATGTAGCGCATGAGCTTTGTCTGTCATTCACTATAATCTAATATGCTGCATAATATATTTCCATTGCTGCAGTATGAATTTTAAAACTGCTACATTGGCTCTTAAAACAAGGAACTGGAGAAGAATGTTTTTAATAAAAAGTAGTCCCAAAAATTCGGCCATAGGGATTATGTGGGTATAGATTTTTTACAAATTTGTCAAGATTACCTTATAAACTTCTAGATAGAATTAGGTTATGTTAATTTACCTCCAGATTTGTGGATTTCAAGTCTTGTAATTTTCATCTATAACCATGCTGGCAGTGATAATTGGGTAGTTGTAGTCTATATGTTTGAAAATGTTGTAGTTGGAAAAGCATGAGTTAGGAATTCTCTACTTTTATGTCAGAAAAATATTAAGCACATTCTATTCAAATCTTGGTAGGCAGAACTATGAAAAGATAATGAACCTAATGTACAGGGAAAAACGTGTATTTTAGACAAAAGTATGCCTTTAAATGTGAATTTTTGTTTGCATGTTTCATATCCTTTGCTAAAAGAATTGACAAGCCTGAACATATGCAAAACTGACAGTAGCCATAAACAAATTCCTTCTTTCAAACCTTAAAACTGCATAAGCAGAATACAGTTTTATAGCCTTTTGACAGAGTTCAACACCTTTCAAAACAATGTGTCTTCCTACTATTCCTATCTCCATGCTTGTTTTGACAAAACTGCATGGGTATTTTAAAGGTTATTTTCCATGAATGATAAATAAATTAATGTTTTACGATGCCAGTCATCGGGTTCCATAAACATGTGCCAGAATTCATGGCCTTTATGGAATTAATTTAATAAACGAATATCTTAGTGGTATATTGGTGGTAATCATAAATACACACAAAGCATACGTCATCAGAAGTCTGGCAAATATTTTTCAGCTTGTTAACATAAATGAGATTTTTATCCAGGTGCTTTAATGTCATGTCGATAGCAGCAAATTTGAACTTTTATGTCATTTCAATATTATAGTCAGTTAATCCAGCTACACGCTATGATGATTTCACCTGCTATAAGCTATTGCTACAGCTGTGCTGAATTGAGTGTGATGCCTTTTCATTAATGATCACATGATCATCTCTGATTAAAATGTTGCAGTAGTTGTAGGTTAATTTTAACAAGTAAGCAAAGAGTTATTTATTTATGCCAGCTTTATTACAGAAAAACACGAGAATACCTGAGCATATCTGTTTGGACCAATGATTTTTATAGTGGGAAATAGAAAAAAAAAACATAACAGAGAAAAATCTTATTTCACTCACATTTATTAGCTACACTAGAAAGTAATGTAGTAGATTACCTTCATCTGTAACAATGTATTTTAACTAGAGATATTGGATATGGATATTTAAAATGGTGTGTTTCTAGAAAGTTTAAAATTTATGTGTAAACGTTGTCCATTATTCTTATGTTTTATTCCTGTTATTTTCTGTTTTTGTTTTTACACACATCTAAGTAAAAACTAAAAACTGGTAATATTTTTTAATAAATTAAGAACAAGGAATATATAACAGAGAGGGATGAGAAAGTAATCTCTGAAGTATCCAAGTGTGTGTGTGTGTGTGTGTGTGTGTGTGTGTGTGCGCGCGCGCATATTAGAGAGAGAGAGAGATGAATGTAGAAAAATATTTTCTAGTGATAAAGAAAATCAATCTGCCGAGAGCAATTATGAATCCATATTGAAGTCCAAATTATTTGGAATTGCAACTTAAATGTTTTCAACTATACAGATGCAAAAATTTATATATTTTTTAAAAGTATTCTTCAATAATGATAGTTTATTTTCTGATACATGCTGGGCTTGAACATGTTACTAAAAACGGCTTTTTCTCCCAGATTTCATAAAGGGTTGCTGCTCTTGGTCAACAATCTGCAAGACACTTGCATATATCATTTTATATTCTTTCATTCTTTCCTATTCGTTTTCTTGTTCTTAGTTCACCCAGAAACCTAAAAACTTGATTTGAAATTCTTATGAGATTTTGGCAATTTGTATTGTTGTTGTTGTTGTTGTTGTTGTTACTATTATTATTATAAAAATTCAATCCTGGAGATATCTGGAGACCATGGTGAGATTTTACATGCCAAGACAGTTACAAGAGTTGTGTCAGCAGCCACTGCCTTAAGTGGTTATCTTCAAATGCTTTTAGTGATGACTTGCACAAGTAAAACATTTGAGGCCATGAAGCTAATATATTTCTATGTATTTCTCTTTTCCCTTGTGCTCACCAATTTCTGGATTCAACCAGAAGGTCTGAAGAGGAGCTGTGTCCACATTTAAATGAATATATGTATGGTTTCCCTTCAGGACTCAGTGGTGATGGAAGATACGAGGAAAAGCAAATAGGATCTGCAGTATAAAGGGGTTCGGCTCATTGCCATGTCTATTGCATTCCTGAACAGACATTCCCCCTTGGAGGGAGAAGAAGCAGAGCTATTGAAATGTAGCACTGCCTCTTAGATTTAATTGAAGTGTAAGAAGTGAGGAATGCTGCAAAAGGACATAACATTCACACAGCCTTTGGCTACCTTATAACTAAATGTGGAAGAACATCATGCTCCATCCGTGAGAATTATACTGAAAGAATCAAAGAGTTTCTGAAACAAATTATCTTCCTCTTGAAAACTAGAATAAAATAATAATAAGGTATTTGCCCAGCAATAGTATTTTCTTATCACTCCAATATAAAATACAAGGTGAACATCAGACTTAAAATATTAGTAATATGTAATACAATGAGCAAAACATTGGTAGGAGTTCATCTGAATTTATAATATAATAATGTATAGCACTGCTAATAAGTTTAATATGAATCTTCTATACTGAGAGGTTTTTTTTCCCACAGAGATCATCACCTCTCAATCTTGGTTTCATACATACCTGGCTAGTTATTTTTCCATTATTAACAGGTATTTATTGGAGAAAACCAATATTTGAATTTAAAGTCCTCGTCTTCTGTGATGTTCTACTGTTTTTAAAGGCTTATGAAAACCAATTGGACTGATATTGACCAACAGATTTGGGGTCCCAAATATGTGAACGGCCCTGTTTCCTGACTGTGTTGACATTAGTGAATTACAATATCTCTTATTTTTATTTATTTATTTATTTATTTGTATTTGTAGGCTTCCCAGTCCCATTAGACTCAGGGCGGCTCACAGCAATAATAAAATACAAACAGTATAACATTTTTTAAAAACATTAAAACATTTAAAAATCCCTTAAAATTATTAAAGTTTGGTGGGTCATACTAATCTTGGTTGCTATTTGTTTTTAATTTTCTTCCATGCATTGTGTTTTAACTATTTTTATTGTTTTTATGATTGTTCACTCCTGAGATTCACTGGTTGTACCTCAGGTGCTATACAAATTGAATAAATACATACATAAGGGTTACATTAATCAACCCTATTTTCTTTATTAATAAAATATTGGAAACCACCTCATATTGATAAAATAATTATTCAGAATATTTATTTTAGCTTGCTCTTCTAAGAAAACCGCTCTTAAATGTTCACCAAATTCTCATCTACAGTACCAAGTCCCTGCATTGTTATCTATGAGTCTTTTGTTCTCGTCAAAGCCAGGAAAAACAAAGTAATGAACAGAATGTCCAGACATGGATGGCCTACATTACAGATATTTTTCATTTTTTTTCGTGATATATATGTGATCTTTTGAAACAGAGTTTACATCTAAACTCTGAAGACTGAGTCCTAAACTAGTCATTGTAGGCCATAACTAAGGATGTATCTGCTGCTTTTCATCCTTTTCCTTCTGTGGGCATCAACCTGAGATGGTTCTGACTAAAGGAGATAAAGGCTTATCTCATTTTATATATGTGTGTATCCAAACACTATTTTTTTAAGGAAGGTTTGGATTTGCTGAAGGTTGACTCAGCCTTCAATCCTTCCAAGGTGGATAAAATGAAGACCGAGATTGTTGGGGGGCAATATGCTGACAATATGCTTAAAGAGGGCTGTAAGTACTGTAAAGCGGAATATAAGTCTAAGTGCTATTGCTATTGCTTTCAATCACCAACATTTTCAGCAAGTAATTTAAAAGCCACCCAGAGTTTGAAGCCATTCAGATTGCTTCTTTGGTTACCTTCTTCCTTTGCTCATATTGGTTGCCTTCTTCCTTTGCTCATATTGGTTGCCTTCTTCCTGTGCTCATTGCTATGCATGGCTTTTGAGGAGTCAACACTAATTCCTATTTATTTGAAATTAACCTGTGGTTCTGTGGAGAATCATGCATACTTATTGACGTTTTTCATTTGATCAATGACTTTGTTCTCATATTAATTTCTGCATTCTCCCTACATGTCATAATGGATGAAAACGTTGGTGTAAAATGAAAATGAAACCAAATATGTTGTTTATTTGACCATTATCTTGTAATCATTGAGCAAAATAAAGAGGGTTGATTTGCATAAGACAATTTCAACATTTTAATTCTAGTGAAGGTTAGTTTGGATAGCATTTTTAATTAATACAAAATTTATTTATTTATTTATTTTATTAGATTTATACCCTGCCTCCTTCCCCGGTCAGGGGGAACTCGAGGTGGCTGTAAACTATAAAATAAAATAAACTATCTGCATCCTTTTCACTCTGTTCCAGCCATGCTAAGGAAAATGGCATTCCAATACCAATGAAAGAATGCATTGTGCTTAATTTGAAGCTTCAGTTTGCTAGAATTCAATTTGTTCTTCCAGAATTTGTGATCAATCTCCAATGAGCAGTAAACTTATTTTTTATTTATTTATTATTTATTACATTTTTATGCCACCCAATTCTGAAGGACTCTGGGTGGCTTACAACATGGATAGCAATAGCACTCAGATTTTATATACTGCTTATACAGCTTTACAACACTCCCCAAGCAGTTACAGAGTCAGCTTATTGCCCCCAACAATCTGGGTCCTCATTTCACTGACCATAGAAAGGATGGAAGGCTGAGTCAACCTTGAGCCTGGGGATTCGATCTGACAACCTGCTGAACAAGTCAGCATAGACTGCAGTGCTGCATTTAACCACTGCGCCACCGAGGCTCCTTCAGGGGACTCTTAAGGTTATCTAGCTTCCGCTGCACCAGGCAATGTAAAAATAAGTACAGTGTGGTGTTTTATCTCACAAGGTGACTGGGGAAATTAATTAGAAAGCATTTTAGACAAACTGAGCTTTAGAGATTGGCCAAGCCATCAACCTAAATCCTTCTGTTTAAAAAAAAAAACACCCTTGTTTAATCTTAAATCTTTGCTCAAGAACAACGAACTTGTTGAGGTTTTTTTAATTCAATAGATCGTTGTTCTGCCTTGCAGCACAAAACACACTGAGGCAATATTGAAAAGCCAAAACTATTCATTAACCAATACTAGATAGCGAGGTCCTATGACCAACTCCTGTCTCTTCCCTACGGAAGGATCTCTTATAAGATGTGTCACAAGGAATCAACGTTTTTTCCTTCAGAGATCTCCTATATATACCCTCTGGTGGAAGTTACAGAAATGGAGGGAGATTTGAACCTGAATCGCCTCTTGTGATTGGTTAACAATTAGGCATTTCATTTATGCAGTTGTCACCTACTCCCAACAGAAGTACAAATATATAAAGTTGCAGTTCAAATTCATCTATACCCCGCTTTTAAGGGAAGGATAAAATCTATATGAGTGACCAACATTGGCTTATTCCCTGTTTCTTTTAGAAACAAATCTACGATCTACTTGTCAAAAGATTATGGACATGGTGTCTAACCAGAACCCTTGGTTTGGCATGGAGCAAGAATATACCCTTCTAGGAACAGATGGACATCCCTTTGGTTGGCCTTCCAATGGCTTTCCTGGACCACAAGGTAAGGTTCTGTCTGAAATTCCTATGAAATCATTAATGCATAACCAGTAATGGCAGCCTGCCCCCTGAGACGCCCCCACGTTGGTGACAGAGCTACTGTTTTTCATACATAAAGTAAAAATTAGGCCTTTGATATTAAATGAGAATTTAGGAAGCAGAAATCCACTGCTGAGGTAGTAGATGGATCATTCCCCTGCTCAAGAGAAATTCCCAATCCACGAGAGAGCGTGGAAACTTTAAAGGAAGAGGTTGGTTTCAACTGTGAAGCTCCTTGGGTTAGTCTAATGGTGATCTCAGCCAATCAAAAAGTACACTATGAACAGGATAATATTGGAATTAAATTACTTGAGGATATCACCAAAGGTAAATTAAGTTGATGATTGAATAAGAAAAGATAACATAATTTAATTAAGCCTTTTACAGGTAGTCCTCAACTTATGACCACAATTGAGACCCCAAATTTCTGTTAAGTGAGACATTTTGTTGAGTGAGTTTTGCCCCATTTTCCTTTCTTGCCACAGTTGTTAAGCGAATCACGGCAGTTATTATATTAGTAAGATGGTTGTTAAGTGAATCTGCCTTCTCCCATTGGCTTTGCTTGTCAGGAGGTCGCAAAGGCTGATCCCATGACTCTGGAACCGTCATAAATGCGTGCCAGCCGCCAAGCCTCTGCATTTTTTATTTATATTTATTTATTTATTTATCACATTTTTATGCTGCCCAATTCCCGAAGGATAGCAATAGCACTCAGATGTTATACACTGCTTATCAGAGCTTTACAACACTCCCCAAGCGGTTACAGAGTCA
>JANHGC010002974.1:357310-368004 GCA_027560395.1 Boaedon fuliginosus | reverse complement strand
TCCAGGGTGGGAATTAATTCCAGGCCTGCCGACAGAGTCAGGTCTTAATGGCTCTGCAGAAGGCCAACAGACTAGGGAAGGTTCGGATCTCTACAGGTAGCTGGTTCCAAAGGGCTGGTGCCGCCACAGAGAAGGCCTTTGATCAGGGCCAGCCGACATTGTTTAGCTGATGGGACTGGTAACAGGCTGTCTCTGTGAGATCTGTCTGGGCGCTGGGAGGCATAAGGTGGCAGAAGGCAGGCTCGAAGGTGCCCCACTCCTAAGCCATGGAGGGCTTTAAAAGTTGTTACTAGCACCTTAAATTGCACCTAGAAAACTACCGGGAGAAGTGCAGAAGAAAATAAAATTGGTCATTCTATCCTTAGTTAGGGTCAGCTTTGGAATCCCTACTATACAGGTAGCCCTTGACTTACAACCACGGGACCGTAATTGTGGTTGCTAAGCAATGTGGTTGTTAAGTGAGTTTCACCTGATTTTATCCCTGTTTTTTCTGCAGTCATTAAGTGAATTATGTGGTCATTAACTAAATCTAGCTTGTCTAATTGACTTTGCTTATCAAAAGTCAGCTGAGAAGGTTGCAATCAGCAATCCCACCACCCTGGGATGTTGTAACCATCGTAAATGGATGCCAGTTGCCAATTGTCCAGATTTTGATCCTGTGATCTTGGGACTTTGCAATGGTTGTAAGTGTAAGGACCAGTCATAACCATCTCTTTTCCAGTGTTATCATAACTTCGAATGGTTGTTAAACAATGGGTAGAAATCAAGGACTTCCTATAGCTAACTCCTATCATCTTTGTTTGCAGCATGTATGTGTGTGTCTGTGTAGATTAGAAAGAGAATTTTAAGGAAATAGATCTACTGAGCTAAAAATAAGAAATGTGTATGTGTGCATGCACATGCATGTACACACACACACACACACACACAATAGACACATATTTCTCCTCTGGTTTCTAATGCCAGCAGGGCATCAGACATGTCAACAGATTACTATTTCATTTCTTCCTTTCATCCCACTTGGATGAATCAATACTTTCTTGCACATTAATCAAAGAGTTGTTGATCAGCTCTTTTCCCATCTATCTTTCACACATGGGTGGGATCAGAATGCATGGTAGAAAGACATGTGATTTATTTGAGTGTTGGATGAGCTGTAAAATAGAAACTGTATAACCCAAAATAATGTCTGTAGCGTGTACTTAGATGTGACTTTAGTAAAAGATACTCTATTTTCCTACCTTTGTCCTGCCTTGCATCAATAAAAGATGCTTTAATAAAATAAGACTTGAGGCAACGGTTATTAAGTTTCTGGCCATTGTGATAAAAATACACAGTTTTCTTTCTAAACCTTCTCTTTTTACAGATTGCATTCTTAGGTATGAATGTGACACACCAATATTTGGAAAATGCATGTAACCTCCAGGGATACTAATCTAAGATTCCTTTTTTTCTCTAGTTGATCTTATTCTAGTGAAACACTCTAGCTGTATATTGGGTATGCAAAACCATTATATATATATATATATATATATTTTAAAACACCTCAGGCTACACTGCTTGCTAAAATTTGGGAACAGAAAGTAATAGGTAATTTCTTTATAAAAAAAGAACCAAAAAAGTCCCACATACAGCATCTGCTTAAATGGCTGTTTAGGTACCTGTGTAATAAACCTTGTCTATGGCATGAAAATAGAATTTGCTCTTTATTTATCCGCCTCCTCCTCCCTCTGCAAAGTTCATTACTAATCAATTGGCCACTTCCAATCTTGGAAATATAACTAAGAGGCTTGAAGCTCTGTTTTGCTGCTTTCCCATTCTGTTTGTGTGCCATTAGACCTGGACCATTAGGCACAGATCAACACCCCCAAAATAACCGACATGTCTGTCTTTAAGCAAACAAAAAATCAGTGATCCTCTACAACTTCTTACCTCCTATTCCTCCCGCCATCCCCAAGAAGCTAATCTGAAAACAGAAACATTGGATATGAACACAGCTTTATTCTGCATCATACCTCAGTGCTTTCAAAGGTAAAGGAAAGAGTAGAATGTCAATAGGTTCTGGGCTCTGCTATTGAGAATGGAAAAAATGAAAAAGGAGAGACAGAAAGTATGTTCAAGAAAGGCTCACCAGGCAAATATTTTGATAGATGGGACCTACTGGGAGAGAGGAAGGAAGGGAACGAGGGAGGAACAGAGGAAGGCAAACCTAGATGGTCCCATAGGCATTTTGGATATGAAATTGTGTATCATAACTGTATACAAGTGTTAGGCTCAAACTGCTAAAATTCAAGCCAGTACATTTCCCCCCAATTTGATTTACTTCTTATAATCCCTAAAACAATTGGTTTAGCTATTATGAAACTCTGGCTCTTCTTTTTCCTAGGCTTTCTGTTATAGTCCCCCAAATGCTCTTGAAGTACTAAAAAATAGATCAAAAGATGAGAAGAACTGAATAATTCAATTCTGTTACTTACAGCTTTTCCTGTCTTAAGCCAAAGAGAATTCTGTGAATAATAATAATAAATGTGTCTAGGAGGAAATTTCAATAGAAAAGCTTTGGACATTCTCTTTGTGGGATTATGTTCCCAGTTGTCAACTGAAATTTGAAACTTTAGCCAGATAACTCTACAAACTATGTTGTGCACATGTGCATGCTCACATAAACAGAAATGAAGACAATTAGAGGTTAGCAATCCTATTTCTATTTACTTGTAGTTTAGTTTAGACATCTATACAACAAGCAGCAGCACCTGGGCTAATTTGTCCATGTAGTTTATGCTTGAATGGAAGATCTTCAAAGGATAGAAACGTGTGGCATAGATTGGGAAGTCAAAAAGCACCTTAGAAGATGACAATAGCAAACAAAATGTGCATTGCTGCCTGGAAATCTACATGGATGTATCTGCTAATTGAGCCTGACTTTAATGAGATTTTGTCCTTCTTGTTAGATTGATTAATTATAAATAATTAATCTGCTTTTAAACAAATAAATACTGTATGTTGGTCAGACAGAAAATTTCCAATGTAAATGCTATGTCTATTTTGGCACTCAGTTAATAATGGACACCTGCAGAGGAGGTGGAGGTAGAACGCATGATCACATGATGTCAGCAGGCAAAAATAACTTACATATTTGTGACAGATATCATTATGGCTTGTTATAGATGCCATGCATGTAGTAATTCCTCTCCACAATTAATGTGTCATAAAATAAACTGCACAAAAGTTTGTCTCTATGGCCTTTTCTGAGAGCCAAGATAGTCCTTCACAATTAAGGCAGTACGAACAGTCTAATGGAAAAGAGGAAAATATACTAAGTGTGGTATCTATGAAAACAAAAATGTATTCAAGATCAAATCAGAGCCAAAAAAACTCAAAATCCTGTACTGCTTCAGCTAAATCCAGACTTTAAAAAGAAAGATAAGATGTGTTACTGCCCTAAGAGGAAAGGATTGACATGGTGCAGCTGTAGTAAAAAGTCCATGGCTCCTGTAAAGGTGAAGTAATTTTAGGAACTTCAAGGACTGGTCACAAGTACCACTTGTTCAGTATTAGTTATTGAACAAGAGCCTCGGTGGCGCAGTGGTTAAATGCAGCACTGCAGTCTCTGCTGACTTGTTCAGCAGGTTATCAGATCCAATCTCACCAGGTTCAAGGTTGACTCAGCCTTCTATGCTTTCTAAGGTTGGTGAAATGAGGATCCAGACTGTTTGGGGACAATATGCTGACTCTGTAACTGCTTGGGGAATGTTGTAAAGCTCTGATAAGCAGTATATATAATCTGAGTGTTATTGCTATCCATGTTGTAAACCGCCCAGAGTCCTTCAGGAGTTGGGCAGCATAAAAAATGTAATAAATAAATAAATAAATAAATAAATAAATAAATAAATAAATAAATAAATAAATAAATAAACTGTCATTAAGGATCATCTATATTGATATGGACTGCTGTCCCCTAATGTTGTTCATTCTGCTTAGGGTCTAAAGAGCTGTAGAATCGTCCTTTATATAAGACATAGATATAGTCTACTTTTGAGAAATCAGGTAGATTTCCCTCTTCAGCCTAAATGGTGCCAACAGGTTACATGTTGGTGAAAACATAGCCTCATTGGAGTGGACAGAATTGATTTCAACAGTGTTTGGTCCTGTAACCCTCCATAATCTACATTTAAGAAAAATAGTACTAAGAAATACAATATGCTTCTGTAAGATTGAAGAATCCAGTTTATATTTTAAAGTCCTGAAATCTCCCAAATAAAAAAAGAGAAAAGGATAGAATTTTATACTCACAAATGTGTACATCTGGGGGTTGTGTCAGGAAGCACAATTTTCCCATTCCTATTATACTTAATTGTTGGTATAACCTTTAATCTTACAGTATCTAAAAATGAAAAGCATTGATGCCCACAGCAAATTGAAATTGGTCACAAAAGTAAAACGTTTGTGGAGACAACTGATATCCTCTTTTTCATATGTCTACCAACATCTGGCACAAGCACGTGGTTTATTTCATGACACACATTTTCACTCTGGCTCTCTTTGCAAGATCACTCAGACACTTATGCTGGCTATATTCAGAATTAAAAGAAAGAAGAAAAATAGAATGAATAGAATGCATAAATGAGACCCAGATGGAATAAATAAATAAATAGGTGTCCCCAAAGCCTGTTTTAATTAACATTTAAAATCTTACATAGGCATATTTACTTCAATTATTATTTCTCTCTAAGAGAATGCACAGTGGTCCATCATTGGAGTTGTCCACTTATCCTAATTAATAACCCATGAAAAATTAAAATGACAGATAATAAATGCCTTAATATGACCCTATAAACTGTATGTAAAAACTTGAACTTAAATTTTAATGTCCTCTATTGCACAGACTTTTATTTCTTGCCATTGTTTTATTTGATGATTATTTATATGGTTATGCACTAGTATCACAAAATGTAGCAATGACTAATTGTGGATGGGATTGGCTCTAAATAAAAAAACACAACAATATATTAAAGAGCAATTATATTGTAATGCTAAGTGGAATTTATAACGAAGTAAACTGAAGGCAAACATTGAGATTCTTAATTAGGAGACACAGCAGAGCAGCAGAGGAATATTAGGAAATATAATATTCTTACCTGTTTTCAGATGACATCCAAGACTAAAATTACAAAGTTGTACTGGAGAACAGTACCTAAACAATTTAAAGCATATTAAAAAAAAAACCTGGATTTTCTACTTACAGTTTACTTTCATAGATACAAACAATTCTGAGCCAAATTGAGGTAACATTCAGGACTATATCATCAGGATATCACCAGCCAGGATAATCATAAGTAAATATACAATTTCTCCTACCCCACCCCCCAAAATACCCCTGTTGCCTCATATGGAGGATTAGGCATAGCACAATAATAAAATGCAAATTTATGTGGAAAGTTTTGGTTTCATCTTTCAAATTTCCCAGTGATATGGAAAACTTTCTTGCCTGCAATCACTGTTGAACACTGAATCTAGTCAATCTTAACAATGTTGGATAGATGAATAATTCTGAATAACTTCCTATATTGCATTTATAAGTTAATATATTTCAGCACCATACTAAAACATGGTTTACTTAATTAGGATTTAATGACTAAAGCACAGTACATTGGGTATGCACACTGCATTGAATTGTAAGTTATAAGCCATAATATTTAGCAATTCAGATAGTACTTCTATATTGATTTCAATGCTTATTGCATTCAATTGCTGGTTATTATTGGCTTCGGACCATATTAGGTTTTCTGCACAAAAGTGAGCTTGCCTGGATCTTATGCTGAGCCACAGAGGCCTTGCTCATGTACCCATTATTGGCATGAATTACAGAGTTATACATGAGAGGTATATTAACTCCACACCAAGGAAATAATTCCCTTGACATGACCATCTGGCTATCCTCAACTATTCCAACATTAGTTGCCTTTAAATAAGGCCTTAAATCATGTTGATTTGAATTTGTGAGTCATTGATTTTGACTACCTAATATCCATCTGTAATTAAAGTATTAAAGTAGTTGGTGCCATTTTCTTGCATGAATTGTATATTTTGCTTTTTAGTTCAGGTTTATTTTTAATTTAGTATCACCTTTATTTTAATGTCATCTTATGCAGGATTTTCTATCTAGGATCACTGCATCATGTAAGATAAAAGAATGCATATAAATAAACAAGATTTAGTCTCGTTGGTCAATAACATTTTTAGATTCTTATAATAAAAATAATATATTATCTACATTCCATATTATTTCCACATCAGAAAACATGAAATTATTTAATCAAAAGTTACTTAAATATCCGTAGTGTTGGTCTAGGATTTGTGGAATGGTTTGCTTGAAATAAAGGCTCTTGAATAAAGCTACTGAGATCTGAATAGAAAGAGACATAAGCAATCTGGCTTTTACTCCTGTAATGACATTCACTAAGTGATAAGGAACAGTTAAACATGAGTTGACCTGCTAGCTCTAATAAACATCCCCATATGGTGGTGCACAGCCAGCTTTCTAAGATTATGGTGTCAAGTTTCAATTATCAGCTGTTCCCAAATATGCTAAAGCTAAATATAGAAGCAAAGGACAGAGCAATGGATTTTTAGTAAGAAGCAAGTTACTCACAGCAAATAATGCATTGTGTCTGGCTATATAATTTGTTTAGTGGTATTATTACTGTGCTGTTAAGTATCCCTGAGGTGTGTCCAGATAAGTAAATTAAATTACAAAAAAATATATAACCTGCAATATCATAAATGCTGCTCTGAATTCAGTACTTCTCTAATTATTATTCAGATAACTGTACATGAAGGTCATTTTAAACATAGATTTATCACTATTTCCATCACATAAAATGAAGTTAAATGCAGGTGTGCTTTTGTAGCAACTATTTCTTCTTTAATTCAGAATAATTCCTTAATAAAAGGTAGCTTCTAACTCTTTTCTGTGAAGGTCATCATTTTCACAAAACACACACACACATACACACAGAGGGTTTACTTGTATCCAGGAAATCACCCAATTTAAAATGTGATTGCAGATGTCATTGAGAAATGGATTCAGTATCACTTTAATTTTTACATGTTTACATGGCAAGGAGAAAAGGAGGAGTTTAGTGGCTTTAAGGCTTAAATCATATATTTGAAATGAAATCAATAAACAATAGGTATTTCTTACAAAATATTAAACTATAAATTGTATTCCCGGGATTGTTGAATGAACATTATAGTTAGGATTTTAGATAATCCTAACTATAGTGTTGCCTTGTAGATATTTCAGTTGCAGTATTAACAACTGAATCTACTTTGAGGGGTCCTTGGTGAATCTACTTTAATACAGTTCAGATACCACCCTAGAATTATGACCTCAGATAAAAACCCTCATGATCTCAAAAATATGTTGGGCCTATACTTTATAGAATTCCCAGAAAGCTATTGACCATGTGTCTGAGAACTTTGAAAATTGTACAGTTGTCTCAACACATCTTGAAGACATCAGGTTGAGGAATGCTGAGTCGCAACATGATTGTAATTCACCATTTGTAAGATTTTGTACAGAGAAGATAATCTCTCAGACAAATGAAACTTGAGGTACTGATTGAGAAACAAACCTGGCTTGTCAGTGGAAGACATCTCTTTTCTCTTACTTTCCGATAACATCCTTCCCTGTCTGCTGCCCTCTCTCCTCTCAAAGCCCACCCATTCTTTCTAATAGCTTCTGCACCAACACACCATGGCTGCAATAACAAATGCTGCCTCATTTCAGTATGATGAATGAAGAGTTTTAATGAAACTGGCCTAAGCCATTCCTGGCAAGCTGCCTGCTTTTTCTTTGTTCTAAGCGGAGGTGATTCATCACTCACAGAACTCCCCTCCATTGCAGCATCCCCAATCAATGCATCCTCTGCCTGTCTTCTTCCTTTATCCCCCAGGTTCCCTTCCCCCTGGCTTTCTCACCTTTTTCTCACCTTTATTAGGCTTACAGTTCTGATGATGAGGTGTTCCTTATTTCCCTGATCTCTTTACATCAGCACAGTTGTCAGAGACTAAGAAATGTTTGTGAATGTCAGCTGCACCTTTCCTTCCCTAGTGAAAAGTGACCTAACATGTAAACACACATTAAACAGCCAAACAGAATATCTGGTGGCTATTAATTATATCCCCCTGCCCCATTCTGTCATTGCATTGCCTCAATTCCCTGGGATGGGTTATCAGTCTATGATGCATAATTTTAAAAGATCAGAAAAATAAATAAGCCATCCTCCCTGCTTGTAAAATCCACAAATGGATAAACTAAACTAGCAGCACAGCCCAGTCATCATTTTGGAAGAAAACAAATAGATGCAATCTCAGGACAGGAATGACTCCTTAATCTGTTTATTATTTATTTATTTATTTATTTATTTATTTATTTATTTATTTATTTATTTATTTATTTTATTTATTTATTTAGATTTATACCCCGCCTCTCTTTTCCGGTCAAGGGAAACTCGAAGCAGCTTACAACAATTAAAAGCAGTACAATAAAACAACAGTTAAAAAATGCAATATATTTAAAAAAATTACAACACAATCATACACCAACCAATCATCGTTCATCCATCACTAGTTCGGCCGGGGGCAGAGATGTACAATTGGGTATCATCAGCGTACTGATGGTACCCTACCCCGTGCCTTTGGATGATCTCACCCAGCAGGTTCATGTATATGTTAAATAGGAGAGGGGAGAGAAGTTGGTTCCAAAGGGCCAGCGCCACCACAGAGAAGGTGTCTATCTATCAAGATCTTGAAAAAGATTCCTAAATCACTAAAAATTAATTTTCTGAATTAGTTCATTTTTCAAGACCTTTTGCCATATTCCCAACTTTCAAAGAAGACTGAAACAGTTCCTAAACCAATTAACAAACAGTAATACAGATACACTCCTCAGATTCAGATTCAGATTCAGATTAGCAGAGTTGGAAGGGACCTTGTAGGTCATCTAATCTAACCCCCCGTCAAGGGGGTCTGGTCCTTGACTTGTAGCCACTTGTTTAGTGACAATTCAAAGTTACAACTACAGTGGAAAAGTTATTTATAAGTTCTCACCAACCAACACAGTATCCCCATGGCCATAAGAGCCTCAGTGGTGCATTGGTTAAATGCAGCACTGCAGTCTCTGCTGACTTGTTCAGCAGGTTGTTAGATCAAATCCCCAGGCTCAGGGTTGACTCAGCCTTCCATCTTTTCTAAGGTCTGTGAAATGAGGACCCAGATTGTTGGGGGCAATAAGCTGACTCTGTAACTGTTTGGGGAGTGTTGTAAAGCTCTGATAAGCAGTATATAACATTTGAGTACTATTGCTATCCATGCTGTAAGCCGCCCAGAGTCCTTCGGGAATTGGGCAGCATAAAAATGTAATAAATAAAATAAAATAAAATAAAATAAAGAGTACAATTCAGGTACTTGGCAACTGTCATGTATTTATGATGATTGCAGCATCCTAGGATCATGTGATCGACATTTGTAACCTTTCATTCCCTCGCTGAATTTGTTGGCTTCTGATGAGCAAAGTCAATGGGGGAATTCACTTAATGACCACATTAATTTCTGGAGAGCAGACCATTCAAATGTCATACTTTTTGGTGGGAAAAAAAAAGACCACTAATCATTTCAGATGATATTGTAGAAGCATTTGTGAGTTCAGTAATGAATTAGGAATACTTCCCAGCCTTATGTTTTAAATTGGAAAATGATTCAATGCATTTATAACAGGTGTCTCTTTTTCTTTGAGATGAGTATTTCAGATCCCTGAAGTTGGGAACTAACCTGGCAATTTCCTTAAGGCTTTGAGGTGAAAATATTTATTTATTTGGTTATTTATTTATTTATTTATTTAGTATCCTATCAGTTCCTTAGAAGACAAGGATCATATGGTTCTGAAGACCCCAAGTAGTTGAAATGCGTAATCAAATTGATGGATGGATGGATAAGTAATACGTAATATGAAAAAATAAAAGATTATCCAAAGAAAAAAACAGTCACATATACAGTATTTCCGTAAGAAAAAGATAAGTGCATGTGAGCAAAAAACTGAACAACACCTCTAGATCAATTATGTGAACGTAGCGTTTTAACTAAAGATCAACATCTTTAATTAAGATCCTGGTGTTACACTAATAACTTTACATGTTCCTCTTATTGATTTCAGCTATTTTCCATTTCTCTCCCACTTGGCAGATTTATAATTCTATGTAATAGAGAATTAAAGGAAACATTTACAATGATTAATTACATTCAAATGTGTAACTCAACTAAGTAATCCAACTATTCCTACTGGTACCACTTTCATAAATGTCCCTGGACACCAGTGAGAAGGCAGGCCAAGAGGCATCAGTTTCCATTGTCTGCTGTTCCCATGCTACTGGAGAACAGATAGATGTAAATACCAAATAAGTTATTTCTAGTAGTTATGATCTGACCCATTATGTGCATCAGCAGGGCTCCTGTGATTGTTGTGTGCTTGTTACTGTGAAAGTCTGAAATCTGGTGAATGTCGACATTCACCGGTGAATGCCGACAATCACAGACTCGCGCTAACAGTCCTTACCATGAAAGTCCGAAATCTGGTGAATGTCGACTTTCACCGGTGAAAGACCGAAATTGGAGAATGAGTTTTTTATTACCTA
>JANHGC010002974.1:248462-274280 GCA_027560395.1 Boaedon fuliginosus | reverse complement strand
TCTCTTCCGCTGCTTCATCCCCCGAAGTTCCTCAGTAAACCAAGGAGATCTCCGGGGTCCGCGAGAGGAGAGAGGCCCCTAATCCCTGGGGCCTGTCAAATGGCCTCATTGATTTTGCTTCAAAGGCAGGCTATGAAGTACACTGGAGAAGGCTGTGCTAAACTCGGTCTCCGGGTCGTCTGGGTTCTGCTGGAGTGCTAAGCTGCAATTCAATTTTTTCAAGCTACAATGGTTGAGTTCATCTGCCGCACTAAGCTGTAAGCAAACCTATCTGAACATGGCATGTGAACTCAAGTTTCTTTCTTAAATTAATGACTAAAAGAGGAGGATTAAGGAAAAGTCCATTGCTGAAAAGGTACAGTGCATGTTTTTAGAGTAGTGGTGGGAGACAATGGTCCACCCATGACCCGTGGACATCAACTCCCAGAACTCCTGAGCTGGGAATTCTGGGAATTGAAGTCCACAAGTCATAAAATTGCCATCGTCTCCCACCCATCTTAGAAAAACTCTGATCCACAGCCTTAAATCCATTTCCACAGATAGATCCTTGTCGATAAGGCTATCTACTGCCATTTTCTGCTTCTCGGTAGGCATTTCAATGCTAAGAAAAGTTTACAAGCAAGACATGAATGTAGTATTATTTTCCCATGTCAACTAGTATTCAAAAGAATATTGGCTTAGACACTGGAAATAATCTATATGCATCATTAGACGTCCTGGGGTAAATATGGTGGCAGTTATATTTCCTGAATAAAGTTACACGCATTGGACAATTTACTTTTTGTGAAATCTGATGTGAATTTATCTGACTTGCACAGCTTGCAGAAATATATGGATTGAATTACATTGTAGAATAAAATATCTTTGAAACATGCACTTAATAAAGAACAATTCAGAAATGTGTACTTGGGAAAAATACAATATTTTTTTATTAAAATCAGCGTAAAGATTATATATAGAAGAGGCAGAAATTGGACAGAGCAGACTAATAATAAAACTCATGCAAGATTGTCATGGCATGCAATGTTCATCCTTACTCTCATTTTTCATATCATCTGAAACTTAACAGATGTCTTCAAGCTATATGATAAGAGGTCCTTTTGGTGCAATTTGGCATCAAAATGTCCTATTGAGTTTCAAAGAAACTCTTCATTTTCTAGTGCAGTATATCTTCAGGAGCCATTTTGAGATAGTTAGCTGAAACTGTGGCAGGAATCGGGGTTTCATTCATTATAGTATTAAATAAATCAGGTCGAATTACCTTGGAACAGAAAACAGCAGCTGGCTTTTGCAATGTTGTGACAGGCTCCTTTAATTATGCAACACAGGTAAAATTCATCTGATTTCCTTAGCTCCTAGGCCATGACAGATCTTGAAAACCTGTTTTGTAAATTCATCTGATCTAGTCAAGCAGATTTCCCTTCCTGTGGAGTGGATTTAAAATTGGATTCTTTAGTCAGATCATTGCTTCCCAAATATTTGCTCTCACAACTGAAAAAGTGGAAAGTATTTTAGGCCTCCTGGAGCCTAAATCAGAACACACAAGGGCCTACTGAGGCTGGACAGGTTTGAACTTTGCTATTCTTAATGAAGCAGGCTTTTGATTTAATGAGTTAGCCAAGCTGTCTTTTTTTTCTCTCTCAAATGCTTAGAGCAGCAAAATGAGGTCACTGTGTCCAAGCCATGGTCACCCACCCTAATTATCTAGCAAGGTTAATTTGAGTCAGGATGTGTGCTTGGAAGATTGATTCTGCTGTATGTTAATAGCAAAGGGAGGGAGAAGAGTGGGATATTAGTGTGAAGAGGGTTTTTTGTTGTTGGTGGTGCTGTTGTTGTTATGGTACTGCAGAGAGGACAAAGTGAGCCTGAAATAAAATTAGAGCTTAGAGGTTATTATTGTCCTGTAAATAGAGACCAAGGTGGCTCCGGAACAATGAACTTTTCAAGGATAAAGGTCTTTCTGCTTGGATGCTAATGACAAAATTGTTTGTTGAGCATTGCACTTGAGCTCCACACAGTTGTTTTTAAGGGTTGCAAGGTCGCAGGGAGAGAAAGAGATGTGTGCTTAAAGGGAATTTGTTAGCAAAATGCTCTTGTAAGCAGATTGGAGGGCATTTACCCAAACGTGTTGTCTTGCAGTCCTTATTGGTTTTATATGGCAAATATAGATTTATTTATGCCAAAGGATTTTCTAGAGTTTAATGAAAATCCCACTTACAAAAATAAGAGAGGACCATTCCAGGGGAGCATTTGAAAATCCAGAAAAAAATATTTGCAGACAGGTTACCACCTAGTTTAGACTAAGATAGTTCTTTTTTCTCTCATTAAGAGGTCAAATGAGATTATAGCTGACTGCTTCTTATGTGAAGCATTTTCCCACACTGTGTTTTGCTAAGTTCATCTGAGTTGCATCAAAAAGAAGAATTAAGGATGTTTCTGTAATTTAATATGGCATGTTAATATATATTAAATAATAATAAGTTATAATGGCCTCATTTTGAAAGTGGAAACAATGGGAAAAAAGATATTGCATTCATTGGCAGACAAATATTTTCAAACAGTTCTGAACTCAAAAAACACTCTTGTGATTCATATTTAAATGTCCTTTTTAATTGGTAATTAATTATTACTGGAAATGTTCCTGTAGACTACGCAAGCCCCTTGCTCATGAGTGAATCACCCTCTGGACCCCTCCTTGAAGCTTTAAAGCAGCCTTAACAATTCAAAGTCTCAGCATGGCTCCTTTAAAGCCCTACCAATGTTTTCTGGACATTCACAGCCATACCCAGAAGGCACTTCTGCCAATATAGTGAATTTATTTTCACAGAGTATTCTTAAGAAAGGATATGTTGAGACCAAAATCACATTTTCTGCCAATTTCTCTGGCTCTGTCTAAATTATCCTCGATATGCAGCAATTACTGGTCTGTTGGTATTTAAATTCCATTGGTATCAATGATGTATATTTTTATGTATTTCCCAAATGTTCCCACTGCTACATGTGTAGGACCCAGTTTGAATTGCAAAATTATTCTAATTCTGATCCCTGTTCCACCAGTAGTCTAATTCTGCATCAATCCCTACAATTGTTTGGGAGCCATCAGTTACCTGTCTCACTTTATTAATAACACCATAAATCTCTAAGGAGATTTTCAGTCATCCAAGTTATGGTTGTCCCAAAAGTGCTTTTTCAAGAGGCAATTGGAATTTCTGTTTTTTCTGTGAAGACATTTCACTTCTCATCCAAGAAGCTTCTTCTGACTTTCCCCACCATCTAATCAGAGCTGAATAAGTTTCTTGGATGAGAAACAAAACATCTTCAAAATGATGCTGAATAAGTTTCTTGGATGAGAAGCAAAACATCTTCCCCCAGAAGCCTCTTGAAAAACCACTTTTGGGACAACATAATAAATCAGTCATTGGTTGCCACAGGGACAATGATGTCATAGTATCCACAACGTATGTCCTTGGAAGATAATAGCAGCTGATATACACTTGGAAAAATTGGTCCTTGGTTATGTTGGAATCAAACTTATTGAATCATAACTGATAATATCTGGTTAAGTCAAGTTTGGCCATTGTTTTCTTTCTATGAACTTCTGTTCAAGTTTCCTTGAAAAGAGAAATAAACAATCTGTATGTATGTATGTATTTTTGTCTTGAGTTAGGAAGAATTTGATCTAATCCAAATATGCTATAAATCAATTTTGTTTAAAGTAAATTCCAGATCCCACCTTTTTGTTTTTTTCATAGTCATTTGAAAGAATATAAAGGGAAAAAAAGAGATAAACATAATATATGGATATAATAACTCATATATTCAGGCTCAGAATAGTCTTTTCTAACCATAGAACATAGGAAAGCAAAGTGTTACCCTGACTAGATTTCCTGAAAATAGAATTACTTTTATAATATTGTTAATTATGAAATAAATTTCTTTGCAAACTCTAGGCTTAGTTGCAAATAGTGGGGCTTACCCACATAGCACTTATTTACTGTACAGGTAGTCCTTGACTTATGTTTAGTGACCATTTAAAGTTACAATGGCACTGAAAATAGCAACTTATGACCATTTTTCACACTTATGACTGCTGCAACATCCTCCTGGTAATGTGATTTACATTCAGATGCTTAACAAGTGGCTCATATTTGTGATGGTTGCAGTGTCCTGAAGTCATGTGATCCTCTTTTGCGATCTTCTGACAAGTAAAATCAATGAGGAAACCAGATTCATTTAACAACCATGGTACTAATTTAACAACTGCAATGGTTCACTTAATAAATGTGGTGAGAAAAGTTGTAAAATGGGGCAAAACTCACTTAACAAATTTCTCACTTAGGAACCTAAATTCTGGACTCAATTGTGGTCCTAAGTTGAGGACTACCTGTATTAGCGTAGTCTTCTCAGAAGTGTCATCCACTAACTTTTAAATAAAATCTGGTTTGGTAGACCCCAACATCATGCTTAAACATACCTGTTTAAGATATCTGTTTTCATAACTTCCTTTTTAATGTAATGCATTAAAACTATTCCATTCTGACCTTTTTTTTTAAAGAAAATATTGAACATTTTAATAATGATAGTAAAGAGTGACTAAACTTAGAAATAAAATGAAAAAGACAGAATAGAAAGGGCAAAGGAAAAAAGAGAAAGAAATAAGAAGAAAAGAAAAGAAATATTTAAAGTTCCTCCAATCTTTATCACAATAAGTACAAATTTAGTAATCCTTCCCCCGCGCCCCCCCAATAGGGTTACATGCCTTTCATCAATTGTAACAATCAGAACCATTTTTGTTTCCTTCAACGTTTGCTAGAAGGTGCTTTGTCTATTATATATAAAATTTTATCCTTGCATAATATATAAAGCTGTATTAGATCCAATATAAGCACCTCTGAGTCTCACTTACTGTGTATCATATTTCCTTAAATTCTTGATATCTTGAGGACTGTAGGAAGAATGTTGCTGTGAAAAAAATAATGTCATGGGAGAAACCTCTGCTATTATTGGGAAAGTAGGAATTTGCTGATAGTGTAACATAAATGGAGACATTCTGGGTCAGGCTTTGCATTTGCTTCATCTAGACTACCCCTTTTCCTTAAGGACCTACAGAAGATCCCAGGGTCATGTTCACATCACCAGATTGTCATTACAAAGCAATTTAAACTAACCCTCAATTATCTTCATTCCAGTTAACCTTGAAATATGAGATCACTTTGAACCGACTGCACTCTCTCCAACTTACCAATTGAACAATGGAAAAACATCAAAAATAAGTAATCCAATCAGTGTCCTAAACCTTGAAAAATTGTGGGTCCTGAAGGAATAAAATTTCTCTTCTACTTATGCTATGCAATAACGATAACAAAAATTGCCCGAGCTATCCCATCACTACAGTATATTGTTTTGATTAGAAAGTATTCAAGGAACATTTATTTTAAAAGCAGCAAACATCCAAGCTACCTTGCTATCTTTATTGTTCTGCATATAAAATCATGATGTGGAGTATTAGATGGCTTAATAGCTGTTTGGACAGTAAGTGCTCTTTCCAATAATTCTTACTGTGCATTGCTGTACAGTAATGGCAGACTAACTCCAGGAAAGTATTTTTAAATGCAATCAGGCTTCACCTGGTTAGTTTTGACTATCTGCAGAATTTTATAACTCTTCCTATATGCATAGTAGTCCCACAGTTTTATCACTTTCCCCCTGTTTTGGGCCCAAAATTGTTCCACTGAAACCCATTACTGTGGAAAACATTAAGCCACTTGTTTCTTTTCTTAAACTTTTTTTTCAGCAGCTACAAAGAAACTAATTGGCCTATGAAGTAGGGGAAGATAAAGATCTCCACCAATGGTCCAGACCACTCACAAGGTTCAGTATTAAAACAGCAACAATAACAGCAGCAGGAATAAAAAGATTTGTTTTATTGTCATACATTAGTAAAAAGAATCCTTTCAATCACGGTTGACTCAAGATGACTTCATATACTTGTGATTTTCTTGATAATAATACAAGCATGGTTTCCATTATTTCTTTTAAGTATAGCTTTCTATGCTTAATTCTTTAATTTTCAAGAGCTAAGGCAATATCACTTGAAGGAGTCATACCAAGACATGTGTTGTTGCCCAAAGTCAGTCCTAGAGATTCAAAGAAAATCCTTGCATAAAAACATGTGTGCGTGTAAACAAATAGTGTTATATCTATTTCCCAAGAATCTTTTAACCTGATCCTGACAAAATGTTTCTCACTTCTTCCTGACTGACATATAGAGTGAGCAACATTTGTTAAGTGAATGTTGTCCCATTTTACAACTTTTCTTGCTACACTTGTTAATAACACAGTTGTTAAGTGAATCTGGCTTCTCAGTTGACTTTGCTTGTCAGAGGTCAGAAAAGGTGATCACATAACCCTGGGACATTGCAACCATCATAAATACAAGTCAGTTGACAAAGTGTCTGAATTTTGATCAGGTGACCATGGGGAGGACACAATAGTCCATACGTGTGAAAAACGGTAATAAGTCACTTCTTTCAGTACTGTTGTAAGTTTGAACGGTTACTAAATGAACTGTTGTAAATCAAGGACTACCTGTACTTGAATCAGTGTAATTTATATTTGCTGAATTACTATGCAAACCAAAGTACAATGTCCGTTCACTTTTCTCTTTTCTGCACTGCACCAAGTTTTGTGATTTGAAAAAGAATACATACATACATACATACATACATACATACATACATACATACATACATACATACATACATCCTTTGAAAAAGAATATAAATATCTATTCAGATCTTTAAAGCAAAATATAAATTTACACTTGTGCAAATCAAATGTGATAGGAATCAAAATGAGTTGATTTAGAAAGGTTCCTTATGAGTTTTTCTGGGGAGTTGGGGTCTTATCTTACTTATCCGACTTCCAGTCTGAAGTTGGTATGAAGGTATTTAATGACTTTTGTCATACATCTCCTAATAGGCTCAGTTGATAAATATTGAAACAAATGAGAAACAAAGAAAATTCATGGTTGGTGACCTCCATTTGTCACGAGAAAGTTTTGTACTGCCAGGGGAAATGTTTATTTTAAAAGGGAAAATAAGAGAAAGAAAGTAATAGTTAATTTGAAACTAAAGCCATGTATACTAGCCATTAAAGCAATGAAGGGAAAAGGGGAAAAATGAGGTGAGATGAGATGAGCAACATGCAAAAGTGTGGTGTTCCAAGGATAGCAGAATGAAAGAGCCTGAAAAAAATAGAATTAAATGTCAAAGAAACTAAATTGTTTGAGATGTGTGTTGGGAGTGAACAGGTCTTTGAGCTGTGGTTTTATTATTATTATTTCCTTGACCTTGGTCAGTGTGTAAATGAAATCAATTAAATGTCCTGAAAAAAATTACTTTAAAATCCTGTAAAGCAGAAAACCAAGGTGAAGAGGTGGATGAAAAAATAAAATAAAAATGGATTTGTCTAAGTCAACTGATCCTGACATGCACCATTATTGGCAGATCTAATTGCACTTCCATTAACAATGTAATCTCCACAGGCAAAGAGATTTGCTTCATTCTAGTTAGAGGTGTAAGTATTTTATCCCCTTGTTTAAAGCTTATGTTAAATATTTATGGAATTGTATCTTATAATTTATTTCATACAATCCCATATCAAGAGGCTAATAATACACAGTAGGTTCTCCAACTGGAAGAAGGGCTAAGAGCCGTACTTAGTAATGTATCAAGTGTGACTCTCCCAAGTACATATATCATCTAAAGAACATGGTATAAAATCAGACAAGCAAAAAACACTTAATCTCTGAGCTTGTTATAAGTGTATCTGTTACATTTATTTTACCTACATTCCTATTCTGGAGCCAATCATTACATTGGAAAAGGCAGTCTAAAGCCAATAAATAAATCTGCAAGGAAACTAGGAGATTAGTCTTCATAGCTCCATAGGAGAGCTGATGTTGCCCAGAAAAGGAAATTGTGATAGAATTTAACATATTTGTATCTGTTCTAAATAATTCAATTGTTTTGATATAATGAAATAAAATAAAAACAAATCAGTCAAGGAATTCCCTTTCCTGAAAGTTTTGGATGATACTTGACACAAGTATCTATACACAAATATATTAAAAGTCCTTTCCTGTGGAATGAAACAGATTGGACAACTAGAGGGCAGTAACTATAAAAGAGTGGATTTAACCCTTTTAACAGTAGCTTGAGATATTACTTTGTGCCTTAACCAGTCACTGTGATAGTCATAGTGATCAAGTTGATGCAACAGTGTATTTGCAATTGGATAATACTTGATAATATTCTCAGGGTCCAGGGAGGGTGCACTGCTCCCTTAATTCCAGGGGCATCACTCCATCACGTACTTAAAGAATCTTGTTACAACAAGGTTGAGGATTACAACAACAGAGGATATTGGGAGGAGGGGAGGAGTAAAGAAAAAAGAAAAATGCTCTCCTACCCCTAGCATTGGGATAGGTTGGGATAGGTGAAGTCAGAGCTGGAAAAGAATACAGTTGTTCCACAAGATACAAGAGGTCCCTTAACAAATGTTTAAAGTTTAAACAAATGTCCCCAACTTACATATGACAATTATGCCAGAGTTATGTTGGCTGCCACGCCACGTGGCAACAACCAGAACGTAGCTGCCATTTTGTCCCTTCTGTTTGTGGACGGGGACAAAATGGCTAATGTCAGACAACCTGCTTCATTTTGCTGCCTTAACAAGGATTGCACATTGCTGCAGAAGCTTCTGAATGTTCCGGAAAGTTTCTGCAGCACTCTGCAATCTGTCCTAAAGCAGTGAAATGGATTGCTTTATTGTATGATCACATGGTTTGATTCTGAAAGCAGCAGCCGTACCAAAATGCAATTTGGCTTCTGGGAACCTGGCAGCTGCTTCCAGCTACACAACAAAGCAATCTATTCCAACCCTCTGGAAGATTTCAGAGCTCTTCAAAAGATGAATGAGGAAGAGGCTATTTGGCCTGGTGTGGTGGGAATCAGGTATAAAGCTTGGGCAGACCCAGTGAAAGTGGAAAAGGCCTGTGGGGACCCAAGGAACAAGGAACAGAGAGCAGGGCATCTGGTAGGGTGGGATGAACCAAGACCCTGAGGCATCCCATGCTCCATTTAACAATGTGCACACTTCTTTAATGATTCATTGGGAAGAGCAGGCATGGGTAGCATTAGTTGAGATGCTTCATTTAATGACTGTTGCAACATGTGACTGTAATGAACAGACTCCATTATAATTGTATTTCAAGGACTACCTGTATTGTGAGTTGTATCAAAGCAGTTTAAGTATGGTGCCAGGTTTTGCTGTTTTTGTTTTTGCTGCTTAGTAACTTTTTTTTTTGTATTATTATTTTCGTATTATGTTTGGGAGCTGCCCAGAGTATTACTTTTAAGGGTGGCCTCAAGGTAAGTATTATACAGTTTATCTCCTAGGCATCTTCTGAAATGTTTCATTGTCCAGAGCTCTGAAAAAAACTAAGGAGAAATTTGGGTTCCAATATTCCTGAGAGGACCCAAAAAGGTGATCATTTTGTTTTCCTTATCGTTATCCACACATAGCCTTTGACTAATAATAAGGGAAAGCCAGCTGTTTGGAAATGAGAACGTATAGAGGTCATATTTGTGTAGAAATATCACTCTAAGAACTCAATTGTTTGTTTAGGATCTTGGCTGGCTCACTAATTGCAAGTATCTTTTAAAATGCATGTCTTTAATGCAGTTCTGCCATTGAAATCCAGCAGCCAGGTGAAAACAAATAACACCCAGGAAATCCTCCAGGTTATCATGAGAATTAGTAATGAGACTTACAAACTTTCCACCATCTCCTCTTCAAAGTCAGGCAATAACATGTACATTTGAACATTGCCATTCTCCTATATTTTTAAATGCCTGAAAATTTGACTTCATTGTGTATTATATTTTAAGTCAGTTCAGTAATTATGTTTAATCAGTCCAATATAATCCATTATCACAATATGGCAAGTGCAATTAAAATCAAAACTATTTGTAAAAATGCCAGGGAGAAAAAAATGTTTTAGAATGGTGCCAAAATGTAATTGATAATGCATTTTTGAATATATTTTCACATTATAAACATTTTTTAAAACCCATTGCCCTTTATTCATCCTAAAATAGTATACATTATAGCCTCCCTGTCTCTTCAAGTGATGTGTGTGTGTGTGTGTGTGTGTGTGTGTGTGTGTGTGTGTGTGTGTGTGTGTGTGTGTGAAAGACAGGGGGGATGGGGGAGAGAGAGAGATTGATAAAACCTGAATAATTCAGAGAATGGAAAAAGTCCAGAAGATAACAAAGTTCTTATCTTCTTATTTTTAGAGAAAGTGCAAATTAGGTCAGTTCATATCAGAATTGCTTAAGCCTTCCTATCTGGTGCTAAAATAATAAGATTTCAGTTTTGGTGATATCAGAATGTAGAAGAGGAAACTCCCTATGCAAGTCACAGGCATAGTTCTATTTGATTTCTCTAGATGAAGTAGTATGAGCTGCTTCATCAACTGATTTTTCTGGACCATGAGTGCATTATATACTGCCTGAATGTATGCTTAAGAGAAAGAAATAATTAAGAATTGAATCTGCCCCTGCTATTAATTTTGACAGGGAGAGCATGCTCCAGATTTCTTCTCTAAAACATTGCCATTAGGTAAAAGTATTATCCCTTTGTTATTGTTCCTGCTCTTTAAAACAGCTAACTCCCCAACATTGTGATGACTCCAACCCTGCAGTTTTTCTTAAGGAAAGAGTTGGCATTGGATCTAGACGTTGGGTCAGGGTAGTAATGGTCAGCATGGAATTAATGTGGGGTGGCCTTGATTTTGTCATGTTTTTTTGCTAACTTTTTAAAATTTTTATTGTATTGGTTATAATTCTATGTTAGCTGTTGAGAATCAATGGTGAGTTGGATAGCCATCTAAATTCATGAAATGAAATGAAATGTAGTGGAAAGTATAACAGAAAGTGAGAGCATTTTTAGAATGCATCTTTGGACAAGCAGTTCAACAATCAGGACTGGACTTCGGAGCTACCATCCAGAGTCCAGCACCACAAGGACTCAAAATACCCATCTGGAATGCAGGATCTGATGGACAATAATAAAAAGCTGTCAGCACTTGACTTTTACTGGAGAACATAATTATGTGTTACATATATACACATCACAAACATTTTGTGGGATAAGTAACATGACACAGAGTTGAGAAAAGATGCAAGACAGTAATTTAAAGCAATGGCACTAAGATGTTGTAAGAAAAAGAGAGGCAAGTGTAACACAATTTAGTGTGTAGCAATACCATTCACTATATCTTCCTATATGTTTGAATCCTGACAAGCCATCCCCGGTCACTCATTCAACTTACTTTTCCAATTCCCATTCATTCTTAATTCTACTTCTACTTTTATTTTCACAAATTTTAAGTAATCTTTCATAATCCCACTACAGTCAATGTTTCTTTTGACATATCCAAGTCTTCCATATGACAGAAGACCACAGAAGCATATTCTTATATGGAGCCATTTGTGTTATTTTTCAACCAACTCCTGTTCCTAATTTCTACTACCTTTATGCCAGCATTTGCACAACTTAAAATTTCACATTGATTTTTCCAGCTTTCATAAACATTCCATCAAGGCACACAGACATTTCTACATGCAGCAGTTTTTCATCATTTATATATAACTGGTAATCATTCACTCAATTTTTCCCTGTCAAACACAACTACTTTGGTCTATGATACATTAATTTTCAAATCCTTAGTTCTCACTGTTCAAAAATTACTATGGATAATTTCTAGTTTAGTTTGTAGATAGCATACTGCCACCAGTCAATTCCTATATCCAGATCAGAGCAAGCTCACACAGCACTTTCTTTGGCTAGGAGGAAAAAAAAGTACCTTCGGATTTGTTTATCAGCAAACATTAACAAAAACATAACTGGCAGAAATAGGACAAGAGAGGCAGAGAGAGGGAGACATGAATACTAGGTAAAAATTATACCATTTATGTATATATATTTCTCTCAAAGGGCATAAAACCTTCCAGACCTACTGGAAACAACCTAGTGGTTAATTAGTATGGATACTCCCAAAGGAAATGGCCTTTCATTATTTCAGTTCTAGCCCTTTTATGTAAATAACGGCAGCAGAAAAGAGATGGAAAATAGGACATTAGGTAATTGTCCTTTATTCTGCCCCATTAAAGAAACAATTTGATGGTCAAGGATAATATATCAACACTCAATGTATTCATTGCAAATCATTCAGATTCTCTATTAATACAAGACATATCTTCATTAAAAAGGTACACACACACACACACACACTTATATCACCAATAAACCCTCTTCTAACATCATTACAATCATTCTTTTCACTTTTGTCTATCTAAATGTTAAACACTGGTGAACTATCCATTTGGCCCTATATTTATTTTCACACATGATTTACTTTTATCATATGCTGAAGTTATTGCATTCAGCAATCACATGCGATCTCATTGTTCATGTAAAACATTTCATAATTCAGGCTATGCAGCTTTTCATACACGTTGTCTGAATAAAAATTCAATTAACTTCCTTTCTCATGTTCATACATTTTCCATTGTTCTGAAGAGCAACAACTTGATCTATGCACCCCAAATTTGAGATGAAATTATCATTTCAGTAAGAATTCTGCTGAACATTATCTGATGTCTATGTAGTTGTTGCATTTTCTCTTACTTCCTTTTCACAGGAAATAATAATGCCATTTTTTTCATTGTCAACCACAGTTTGTGTACTCATAGCCAGGTTAAAGAAGTTACATAGCTGTTCCTTCAGTAAACCATAACCACTTCACCAATTATATTATCTACAACTATAGCTTTACAATTTTCAGCATTTAGGACTTCCCTTGTAATTTAACACTGACAGCATTAGCAGCATGATACTATTTAAGTATCATGATTTTACAGATCCTTAAAACATTTGGCATTCTGCCACTAATTTTCCGTCAAATAATTTTGACATTTTTATTTCTAATTCTGTCTTCTCTTGAAGATTCCTTGTTAGACCTTTTACTCAGTTTCTTTTACGCACACAGACACACTAAATTATATATATATAATTTTATAGAATTTTGATTATAATAAATTCTTATACAAACTAAACTTAAAGAAAGAAAAGAAAATAGAAAGTAAGGGCAAAAGGACCAAAATGAAAAAAGACATGAAAAAGAAAAGTAAGAAATGGGAAAAAAATAAAGAAGTGACTTTCAATATCCATTACAAGTATACTGTAAATAAATCTGATAACTATTTTTCCTTCTCTAAATTTAGAAACATTAATCTGTTTACCCCACATCCTATCTCTTTTCTATAAACAAATATGTTATATATTGTTGTTTCAGTCTGGTATCAGCAGAAATCCAAAAAAAAGGATAGTCAGATGTAACTATGTATCTTGTTTTAACCTTGATCAAATAAGCCAACTTTATGTTTTTTTCTTTTACTTCTAACAATCTAAACCACAGGTGTCAAACTCATGGCCTGTGGGCTGGATGTGTCACGTGCTGGCTACACCCACTGCTGGTTTAGTGAAGTGGGGAAAAGTCCTGATACATCATGTGATGATGACATGACTACATGAGTTTGACCTAAACTTTTAATTCATTCAAATATTATACTAGGATTTTATTTCTTACATTTCTTTTTTCTCCCATCCCATACAGTTCTTCATGATTGTAATGTCTCTTTTGCAAATCCACGGAAAAAATTCAATACACTCCCTTGTATTTTCCTTCAAAATTTAAAACCTCGACTAGTTTATTTTGTAGATCAAGTGAAATATCCTTTTTAAGTCATTCTTTTGGCCTGCCAGTTGTAAATCCATTTTTGATACCATCCCTATCTGGTCAGATAAAATTTGTCCTACATCTAACATTTCTTCCATATCATCATTTGATTGTAATCTATCTATAGAAGCAGAGATATCATTACTGACATTGTTGACATCATAGCTCTTATTTTCTGTTTCCATTCTTCATGAGTCTTTGTCAGTATTTTTATTGTCATAAGCAATTTGCAGGCCTGCATATCTTTCCTTTACCTAAAATCTTTATTCTCCAATATGCAGTTTTTGAAATCATGAACTATATGTTGCATATAGCAAAAACCAAAATAGGATCTATTTTCCATGAGAAGTTTATATTTTGTAAATAATTCCAAAATCGTATTATAAAATTTTAATATCCCAATCTTATTAGGCCCTGAGCCTATTTATAATTTTCTAAGATCAAAATCTTATTTAGCTTTTTGCTAAAGATCTGCTTCAGATTCTTTACATTCTTAAGCTTATAAAAGATTAAATGTAGTATCAGAATTTTCAAACATATCATTCTGAAGGACTCTTAATAGCTTAAAAGTAGTTAGAAAGTGAGGCTTGCAAATTTAGTGTCCTTTGTAATACTTGACATAGTTGCAGACAAAATGGTTAATCCATCATTTCCTGGTACATAAAATTCACAGAAAACCACTATCCTGCAGTCTCCTTGTGGGGAACATCATCTGGAGCACCTATGGGAGATCTCCCATTCTCTTCCTATATACCCTTAGTTTAGTGGTAATATTCAAATTTTTCCCTACCGGTTCTGTGGGCGGGGCTTGGCGAGTGGGGCTTGGTGGGTCATATGATTCAGTGGGAATGGGCAACTTCACCCTTTCTCTCCTTGCAAGAAGTGGATCTTTCCCTTGCAGGTAGAGAAATGGGTCAGCTGGGCAACTCCCTCCAGTGAAGCAAAGTTCGCCCTGCTGCCTTGGCATTTTTTCGCCCGGAGTTGAAATGTTTGGGGAGAAAGGTTTGTCCCCTTCTCCCCAAGTCTTTCTATTCCACACAGAAACCTCTCCAAAGCAGCGAGGTTTGTTTGCCATGCTGCCTTAGTTTTTTTTCACTCGGATAGCAGCAAAGTTTGCCTTAAGAGCTGCTGGGGGCAGCAGAGCCCCCTTAAAGCTCCAGCGCTAAACCGAAGCTTGCTGCTGTTAGTGCCGGAACTTTAAGGAGGGCTGCAGGTGCTATGACCTGAAGCTCACTTTGGGAAAGAGCTAAGGAGCTCTGGCCTTCATCGCCTTCTCAGCTCTTTCCTGCAGCGAGCTTCGCTTTAGTGCCAGGGCTTTAAGAGTGCTGGGCTGGGCGCTTCTCTGCAGCATGGAGCATGTCCAATGGCCCGGGTGAACAAACTTAATGAAGCATGTTCTTAACACCGGTAAGGGGTGTGGAAGCGCTGCTGGAGTGATCTGCAGGAGGCAGCCTCTCCTAATGCCAACGTTAAGAACAGACTTCATTAAGTTGGTTCCCACCGGGCCATGGGAGCATGTTCCATGCTGCAGAGAAGGGGGGTGGTATTTTGTAGCGATTCTTTGAAGCTGCCACTGCCGGGGAGTTTGTTTCCTTTCCCCATGAAACAGACTCTTTCACGGGAAAACTCCCCAGCAGCGACAGCCCAAAAAGGGGCACTAAGAAACAGCTCTGGCAACCCCCCTCCCCAGCATCGCAATGGAGCCATGCAGCCTCTGGAGCTGCTTTAAAGCAGCTCCGGCAACCTCCCCCCCCCAGCTGTGCAACAAAGACTCTGGCAAACCCCCCCCTCATTGCCTTGCAGCCGGTTTTAAATTACTGTGAGGCCGCTGGGGCCACACGCTGCCCTAGCCGAGCTTACCCAGCTCAGCTGGAGCATGTGGTAAGGTGAGGCAGGGCAAGCGGGGGTGAGCTGTTTAGCTCAGCTGAGGCATAGCAGAGCTCTGTAGCACCATCAGCTGAGCTTAAAAACATATAATTTAGGGCAGGAGGGCTGGGGCAGGGAAGGTAGGTGGGGCTAGCTGGAGTGATATTTACCAGTTTGGCAAACCCTGCCAAATTATTGCTACTGGTTCCTGAGAATCAGTGCGAACCGGCTGAATATCACCACTGCCTTAGTTCCTTGGTCTTTGTTACAATAGTCAGTTTTGCTTTCATATAATTGTCTACAATTCACCATACCTCTCTTGGAAGCTCAAAGCAAATCTTTGTCCTTCAAAATCATTCTGCCTGATTAATTTTCATTATTAGTATTATTATTATTATTATTATTATTATTATTATTATTATCCTATGACTATTACTAAGTGTTGTGTATCTTATTATTCTTGATGAAGGGGGATATAAATCGAACAAATAAATAAATAAATAAATATTTATTTATTTTTCTCTTTATGTACACAGAGAGCTTATGAACCAAAGACAAATTCCTTGTGTGCCCATTCACACTTGGCCAATAAAGAATTCTATTCTATTCTATTCCATTCTATTCTATTTATACTTTCCTTAAATGTATAATTTACTATTTTTTTCCACTATAAAATGATGTAATATCCTTTTCTTACTCTATTTTTTTGTTACAGCCATTCATCTTATATCTGAATTTTCCACCAACAACATTTTAATATGTCGCATTAATGTAAACCCACATAGTTCCAAGGCACTCAGTAAAGTAATTATTTTCATTCAATAGCAAGCAAATTTGTCATTTATTTTCCTTATGTCTACCTTCCATTTATTTTGTTGGATTGTAATCTACTTTCCCTCCTTATGTAGGACCCATATTTTGTCTTGTTGCAATTTCAAGTTTCGCTCACACTGTTTCACTAGTTCTCTGTCTTTTATCATAAACAATTAGATCAATCGTGATTTTAGTTTTCATTTTCTTGCCCCATGTATTTATTCTACCTACCATTATATATTGATTTAGACAAGGTATTTGAAACAAATAGCTCCAATGCTAGACAGATCTTTAACATTTTTATTCATTTCTGGATCTCCAAAGAGCACAAATATGTTTGTACACTTTTATTTTTATTTATGTTAACTAATATTGTTATGTATTGAATATATAGTTGTGTTAAGCCCTGCTAAAGTGAAGCTAACCTTTAGATGACCCTAACTGTTATCTCAACACTTTTGGAGGGAAACTTAGAACATTCATATTTGGGCAGATTTTTTCAAATATTATGATTAGTTAAGGCCCTGTGGGCCTAGAGTATAAATTACAGGCATTTGCCTGCTGTTCCTCAGTTCCAGTTTTAAGTCAATAAGTACTGTTATAGCTATGCTGGTCTGCTTCTTGCCTATTGAAGTCTACTACACAATAAATATTTTCCTCTAAGCTTCATCCACTCCGAATATTGCAGAATGTTTACCATTGTTTCTTAATTACCGGTACCACTAGAGTAATAACATATAACTATCACCAACATAAAGATTCCTATTTTCATATGTAGCCATACCAACACAGGTAGCACCAGTACATCTAGATCTATAAAAGAGAGGTGTGGGTGTGTGGGTGGGTGTGTACGTCCTCAATAGGCTCTTCTGTGCCTGCACCAATCTTCACCAAACTTGAGACACAGATCACTTACCCTCTGGAGATGAGAACTGGGGGGGGGGTGTCACACCTGCTCCCCACACCTCTGAGCCCCCTAAAAATGTAGCGGAACCCCCTCTATCTACACTGATCAGCAAACCACAAAAATTTCCTCTGGTGCTCCACAAGGGGCACCAGAGAGCAGCTACATGCAGCCCCTCTGTGTACTGCATATGTCCTTCAAGACTTCCCACTTCCTCCTGGCACAACAGGATGGTGATGATTGCCCGGCCGCAGCTACCCGCCATGCCCTGCCCAGGTAACTGGCAGTGGAGAGGCGGGGAGGGCGCAGCAGGAGCCCCATGGCCATCCTACCTCAGCAGCACCACGCCATAGAATTACCCGGGTAATGCTGGGTAAATAGCTAGTATTTTATAATATTTAACTTTTATTCATAAATTTTCATTTCTTTATCAATTTCACTTCACAAGATTATTATGTACATATATAATTATATGCTTATACCTGAAGAGAAGTCACTTGCAGGTGAATGCTTGATTCTTTACTCCAGATTTGTGCCAAACCCATTGTTCATATGGCATCATTTTTCTTTTGGGAACTGAGTTGATTTATTTCTCTTCACGGTTATAGGAAACTGCAACAAAGCCATTTATGAGCACACTATTATTTCATGTGGTTTCCAGAAAGCTCCCATTGTGGATCTTGCAGCTGTTATAAGTGGATCATTTTTTTCATTTGAGGGAATTCTTGTCTTCCACCTCCTGGTCCTAAGCTTAAGTTATGTTACACATACAGCCATAATGACGTTTTTTTTCTTTCTCCCCTGGAAGAAACTCTGGCAACTTGTTCCAAGAGCCTGTCACTTCATTCATGCATTGCTTGTAACTAATCTTCCTTCACTCCTTCCTCCCTCATGAATCTAGTCACTGTAGCAATGTGCAATCCTGATCACAGCTATTGAGAAAAGCACCTGGCTGGTAAATTGCTGGTAAACTATCATGCCACCTTCACAAATCATAGAAGCTTTTTAATGCAATAGTGTTCTGGTCCTATATGAGTGGGAAAGTTTGGCATGTTTTCAGTAGATTTCTTTCCAGTATTCATAATCCACCCCTCTCGCAACACTTTTTATAGCAATTTCTTTGATTATTTTTGGAGCCTTCAGGAAAAGCTATGATATAGAAATGTATAAAACAGATTTTGAATTTGGGGCTAGGGAAACAGATAATTCACACGTAACTCATCAAAATAACACCTTAGCAATCAGGGAAAATATCTTGGATCTAAAACTATCTTTCTTTCTTTCTTTCTTTCTTTCTTTCTTTCTTTCTTTCTTTCTTTCTTTCTTTCTTTCTTTCTTTCTTTCTTTTTCTTTCCTTCCTTCCTTCCTTCCTTCCTTCTCAATTTTGTTTCTATTCTCTTTGTGCATTTATTTTATTAAAAACCACACTTGCAAATGAAAAATGTACCCTTCTTATTGTCAGTCTGCCAAGCCACATACATTTGATTATTTTCTTCCTGTTATCCTTTCTAAGCTCTTAATAACTTTTTTTCCTGATCTCCTTTGAATTCCAAGTGCTGTTCAATATCTTGTTGTAAAAAGTCATTAAGGAACATTCCAGTTGTTATCTTGCCAGAAATGCCATCAATATGTTTCATAAATTTACAGTTTAACATTTTAACATCCATTCATGTCTTTTTTAGCTGTCATGATGCAGTGGTATATATATATATACCATCCAGTTCTTACCTATTCTACAAGTTGCATTAATTCTGTCCATCAATCCATCAATCCATCCATCCATTCATAAATACATATCTATTATGTTATAGTACAGAAAGTTATTGTATAATAATGCCTTCTTTAGTGACCAGTATCAGTTATGGTCATGATGAAAAAAGTAATTTTATGATCAGTCCTTGTTTAGAATCTTTTTGGGTCTGAAAAGGAAAGGAAAGCTGAATTAAGATCATAAGATAGTTGCTCAATTTTACTTAGTGGCACCTTCACTTGACAATTGATTTCTAGCCCCAACTATAATCATGACTACCTGTATGATAAATAGGATTTCATTTGCTTGTTTTCATAAACTTTCTAGGTTCTCTTTATGTTGTTCTGTACAATCTTTCATTCATTTTGCTTTTTAAATATATAACATAATATTATTGTCATTACTAGTCGCAGAGTTCCTATTCTTTTCAGACCACAAATACTAACAGATGGTGAGTTGCACCTAGTATCTCAAGAAATAGCAACAAACACCTCTTACGACTTGCCCAAGAGCAGTCACTGCTGAAATGTTATGCCTAGCCAAGTATTAATGCTAAGCATGCTCGGCTATTTTACATGTTCCAAGGGCTGCTGGGTGCTTCCTTCCATAATCGGTCTGAGCACTGCTGCTTTCCCCAATCTCCTGCATTTAATTGACCAGTCGAGCCAGACATATGGAGGATCACATCACAAACCAAAATCAGCAGTTGTCAGAAGAAATTAACTCAAATAGGAAACAGCAAAACACTGGGTTTCTCTCCTTCTCATGCACGGATGAAAGCAGTGACTATTAATATCCCCAGCTGTGCAGCAGACAGATGCCAAGATGCTGAGATCCAAACCCTTTGCCCATCTTCTCATCTGCCTTATGCCTCGAAAGCTTATGAGTATCTGAGTGACAAAATTGATCTCAAGAGTGGGTTTACCAGAAATCACTCTGCTATTTTAGTTCTTGTGTTAAATGCATGGATACCCTCTGATTTTGGAGAATGGATATTTCCTTATGCATTTCTGGATTAAACTGTAGAGAGAAAAGGGCAATTTTGTCTCCTCAACAACTGTCAATCCCTATATTCGTTATGATCCCGTTATCTATGAGCCCCAATGGCACAATGGTTAAAGTGCATTATTGCAGGCAAACTCTGCCCACAGCCTGGAGTTCAATCCTGATGGGGCTCAATGTGCTATCGAGTGGTATATAAGCCTAAATGCAATTGCTATTACTACCTTTTTTCCGAGCCACTGATACACTGGATGTTTTGGAATTCTTTGGTATGTTGTTTGCCATAGAAGTAAGGGAGAAAGAACATGACTGCAGAAAATCAAGGCAAGTAATTCAGCATCTCTATTGCCATTTAACAAGGAATAGTATAGGAACTTCCCTTTTTAGGGGAGGTTTATTTATTTATTTTATTTATATTCATATTTATACCCCGCCTCTCTTCACCCAAGGGGAACTCGAGGCGGCTAACAACCATATAAAAAACAGTCCTATATAATGAATATCAAAACACATTCATTCATCCAAACACTCCAACCTAACATCTCAAGGGGGGAACACAGGGGATCAGGTTGTTGACAAGGTGGTGGTGCTTCAACTCCTGCACACCTTGAAGGAAGCTGATTATCTGGATCCTTTACAGTCTGGTTTCAGACCCGGGTACAGCACTGAGATGGCATTGGTCACACTAGCGGATGATCTCTGGCAGGCCTGGGATGGGGGAGTTTCCTCTGTCCTGGTGCTACTTGACCTCTCAGAGGCTTTCGACACCATTGATCATGGTATCCTTCTGGGGCAGCTTATGGGGTTTGGAGTGGGAGGCACTGTGTTACAGTGGTTCTCCTCCTATCTCTCAGGCCATACCCAGTCAGTGTTGGTAGGGGGGTAAAGATCTGACCCAAGGCCCCTGCCTTGCGGGGTGCCTCAGGGCTCGGTTCTCTCCCCTCTATTTAACATATACATGAAACTGCTGAGTGAGATCATCCAATGGCATGGGGTATATCTCTGCCCAGGCCGAACTAGTGATGCTGTTGAGGTGATGTCCCAGTGCCTGCAGGGTGTGAGGATCTGGATGGGGACCAACAAGCTCAGGCTCAACCCTGAAAAGACCAAGTGGCTGTGGATATTCCCCACTTATGGTCCAGTGGATTGTCCATCGTTGATGCTGGGGGGAGAAAAATTGCTCCCCTCAGAACGGGTGTGCAACTTAAGGGTGCTGTTGGATACACAGCTGCAATTGGACAATCATTTGGTGGCTGTGGCCACGGGGGCCTATGCACAGGTCCTCCTGTTGCATCAGTTGCGCCCCTTCCTGGACTGGGAGGCTCTTCTTACAGTCGCTCAGGTGCTTGTCACCTCTTGATTAGATTACTGTAATGCACTCTACATGGGGCTGCCCTTGAAGAGCACTCAGAGACTTCAACTGGTCCAGAATGTGGCTGCACAAATGATTAAGGGTGTACATCAGTACACCCATATAAAACCTGTCCTCTGTGAGCTGCACTGACTCCCAGTGGTCTTCTGGGTGCAATTTAAGGTGCTAGTGACAACTTTTGAAGCTTTTCATGGTTTAGGAGTGGGGTACCTTCGAGGCCGCCTTCTGCTACCTCATGGCTCCCAGTGCCCAGTAGATCCCACAGAGTCAGCCTGTTACAGGTCCCATCAGCTAAACAATGTCGGCTGGCAGATCCCCATGCTAAGGCCTTCTCTGTGGCGACACCGATCCTCTGGAACCAACTACCCATGGAGATAAGAACCATCCCTAATCTGTTGACCTTCCACAGAGCCATTAAGACCTGGCTCTGTCGGTGGGCTTGGAATTGATGCCCCCCCCGAAGAGTGTATTGGCTGGTGTGTGATTGTGTTTTGGAATGTTAATATATTGTATTATTTCACTATATTTTAATTGTTGTAAGCCACCTCGAGTTCCCCTTGACTGGGGAAGAGAGGCGGGGTATAAATCTAATAAAATAAACTGGTCACATTAATCTGAAAACTTTTCTGTTTGTTTCTTTTTAACAATTTGTATTTGAAATGAAGGCAGATAATTTGATTCCGAAATAAACATTATTCTAAGGAAGATGAGAATTTTGCTGAAATTCACACACAGAAAATTTATGTCCATACAATATGCTACATCCTGTATCCATGCTAGGGAAACATTTTTTTTTTTTTTTTGCATTGTGAATTATGTCAAAACAAAAACATGTCTTACTTCATAAAACATGCTAGGATAATATAATTATTACTGGACAGAACTGGAGACAATGTATTTTGGCATTCCATATGAACTATGAGTAAGCAATTCTCTGAGGATGTTCTGGGTAGTGGGGAAATCATGTCAAGAGAATGACATCAGGAATCTGGAAGTTTGAATCCTGAAATACGATTTTATTTCTTATGACAGGTTGCAACAGAGGTGGTTACTACCTGCACAGATTGACAAATGTATTACTGTAATGGGACTCTTTTTAGTACAGTTGACTTGCACATATGTCCGAGGGGAATCTTTACCTTTTAATTATAGTGAAATTGTTAGAGGTACAATGACCATTTCTATGTTTAGCAAAATGCAAAACTCCCTCCCAAGATATTCCATAGTCAGAATTGTCAGCAAGAAAAGGCTGTGGGAAGACTGAGACATTGGCTTCTTTATGACCTTGTGAATATTCCAGGAAAAGGATCTCAGGTCATACTGTGTTCTGTAAATAGTAAGAGCTGGAGCATTGTGTCCAGGATGGGTTTCTCCCGGTCTCCCGATCCAACCAGAGTGTTTTCAGAACACCACGAAGATTTTGAAGGAGATCCCGCGCAGCGCGCTTTTGACAGCCGATCAGGAAGCGCTTCCACAAAGCGGGTAACCAGCAAACCGGGAGAAACCCATCCCTGGTCACTGTGCTTTTATTGTATTTTAAATATGTTGTCAGCTGCCTCAAGTTCCCCTTGATTGGGAAAGAGAGGCGGGGTATAAATTTAATAAACAAATAATAAATAGTGATTAAAGTGCTGGCCTGGAAACCATGAGGCTGTGAGTTCTAATCATGCCTTAGGCATGAACGCTGATTGTCTGATTTTGGGCCAGTCACTCACTCACTTGTTGTTGTGAGGAAAATAGAAGAGAGCAGTACTATGTGTCCTTGCTGCTTTGAATTATTTATATAAAATAAAGGCAGGAGATAGACTAGAGAACATAGCATTAATCAAAGATACAACATTCTGATAAGTGTATAAAAATGGGGGTTGTTTTGAAAGCCTATTGGAATCCTAAATTGTAAATATGGATTCAAGCTATGTCAATACCTTGCAGCTACACAGGCTGTACTCTTCCTCAGCAATAAGGGAAAATTCAAAGTACAGGCAAAGCATTCACTACACCCCCTGAGCAGAGTTTCTTTGTATTCCAAGCCGTGGGCCATTGGAAACTTTGATGATTAAAGATCAAAGCTCTTTGCATGTTGCTGTAGACCTCTTCAATCTATATCTGAGAATAGGTGTAGGCAATGCTTTGATTCCAAGCAGTATTACAGATCTGTTCTTATAGTGATCAGCATGCATTTCCTTTCTATCTTTTTGAGAAAGGGAAATTATTTCAGATCCAATGTGAATTTGAATTAATGGCCATTCAAGCTATTTCTGATTGTTTTGCAGGCTCTAACTCAAGGCTACCTCCCCCCACCCCCGCTTCCATGGCATCACACACAGGGAGAATTTGAAACACCCCACCCCCACCCATGCATGTATGGCAAGGAGTGTTCCATAGTCATGCCCCTGGCTGTTACTGAATTCTTTGCATTGGACTTTGTGGTAGAGACTGTGTTTGCATGACACACAGAACACAAACAACTAAATTGTGTTTTAGCTATGCAAATCCAGCCCATTTGATTATTGCAGAGTTCAGCATGTCATCATTATCCCAGAAAAGTGGGAAAACTCAGGAGAAACCATGATTTATTTAATCATAGGGGTGTATGTCACATAAACATGGCCTGAGTTAATGTCACGGCCATGACTCTGTCACACAACTGTCAGTTCCCCACGCCCTTCAGTTGCCTTTGCTCTTTACTGGCATTTCTAGGGATGCTATGGAGACCATTGACATTTGTATGGTATGATTGTATTTTCTGAGTGAAAACTGTTCCCCTTCTAGACTGAGCTCACTTTAAAAACAACACCCATCTCACTACTATTGCATCTCTAAACCTGGACCGTGCTTCTGCCCATTTTGAAATATAAAAAGAAAATGTATTGCCAATGTTTCAGTGTGCATTTATATTCATGTCCACTAATCACTATTGCTAACAGGAACTGATTAAGGGATGTTGTGTTACCTTTAAGCAGACACCACACAAAACTAATTTTAAAAGTATAACATCTAAATCTGAAAATTCTTTGAATGGCTATGAGGATCACACATCTGCTTGTCTCAGTTTTTCTTCCGATAAACTTTCAGCAATTGTCATTTTGGAAAGAAAACTGAATCCCTTTCAGTTGAGTGTGAAGTGGCACAATCTCCCTACATTATAGATGTCGTCCTGTTTTGTTTTGTTTTAAATTCCTAAACGAGAAACAACTCAAGAAACATACAATGTCTACAGACGCTATAGTATAGGGGATTTTCACGTGTTGAGAAAAGCCATATGAAAGCAATGACGACCGGATGGTTATCCAAATAGAACCTCAGAGATGCAACGTTGTGAGACGCCCACATGCTGGCAACACCTTTTTTTTTTAACACCCCTCCCATCCAACGTTGACTTCAGCAGCCAAGGACGGTGTGCGATTTCGGGGCGTGGCCTCGCACTCACCTTGGTTTACGGAACAATGAAGACGGGCGTTGCTGTGGGCGGGGTTACAAGATTTCCATCTCTCTGAGTGGAAGGGAGAAAGGGCTACTACGGTAGGAAGCGATGCGGATTAGCCCGGAATCGAATTGTGATCCCAGCGTAGACAGACGCTTCCTTGTTTTTCACCTGGGCTACCACCTGAAAGGGCTGGACAGAGCAGCTTCGGATGCCCTTCGTTTGTAAACAGGCGGGGCTGCTCCGCGATTGCCTGCCGCTTACTTTACGGAGGCGGCTCACTACGTTAGAGCCTGGCGGTTGCAGCTCGCGTAGTGGCTGTTTCGTTTCATAGATGATCCTTCTCTTTTCCTACCACCCCCGCCGCCTCCTCCTCCTCCTCTCCCTCGGAGGCTGGTTCTGCTGCTCATGACGTGCCTCTCTCGCTGAGCTCCCAGCCCTCCCGCCTTCCAGCTCACTCCCTGCTGCTGCAGCTTATTACTATTGCTTTCCCCCCTCCCAACCACCGCTTTCCGAGGAGGGGGACGATTTTTACCCACCCCCTTTACACCTAGAGAACAGAGAGGGGGGAAAAACCCGAGGAACGCAAGGCGCTGCATTGTTCTACCCCGCCTCCATTTATTTTCTTTTTGCAATTTTTGGTTTTTTTTTTGTTTTTATTGCAAGGAGGCTCGGAGCAGCCTTTGATTGTCGTCGCCAGATGAATCTCTCCTCGGCCAGCGATACGTCTTGACTCCGGATTACCCAGGGAGGGGAAAAAGAGAGAAAAAGGTTAGCTATGGCGTCGATTCCTCCCCCCACATCCCTCTCCCCCCCCTCG